>JAJOOS010003238.1:0-53444 GCA_029582725.1 Solanum chiquidenum | reverse complement strand
AGAGTTATAGCTTAATATAAGTTTTAGCATTACATTTTTAGTATAAAATTTTAGACAATATAATTTTTAGTACTTTTTACTCTCAAGTTTGGAGAGGGATTTTGGGAGACTTGAAGAAAGGAGTTCATCTTCCCCAAGTTGGAAGTGGGTCTTCTCCATTCTTATTCCTTTGCTTAAATCAAGGTTTAATTTCTTATACCCATTTGATTTCACTATCATTTTAGGTGTATTTTGTTGTTTCTTGATGTGTGGCTAAAAACCCCCATTCTTGGGGTGTGATTTAGCAAATATGTGTTGATATTATTGTTGGGTCTTGCTTGCTGATAGGTTATATGTATTTTAATGGTGATTTCACCTAGTGGTTGTGGTTTAATTTAATGGGTTTGTATTTGCAAATACAAAGCCACCCATGTGTTTTCGGCTTGCTTGAGAGGGAGGTCGCGAAACCAAGACCATTAGACTGATGGCCTAAGGAGTGGGTCAACATAAGGTTCCGCCCGAGAGGGTGAACCCTAGTCCTATATCCTAACACTCAGCTCGAGAGAGTGAGTGGGGTAACGCGTAGGCTGGTCTTCATACGACAAATGGGTTTCCGAGAGGAACGCATTTGAAATGGGGTAAGTTTCCCGAGAGGTAACTTATTTCCATCTAAAGCTTAGCCTAGTCACTATTATCTTGCAAATTTCCTATCGAAAGCATGTACCCAACCGTTTATCTCAACTTGTATTACGGTCACACCCCAAGAACTCTTCCCCATACTTGATTTTCTTGCTATTTTTGTTGTTTTTACTTGTTGTGATAAAAACCCCAAATTGATATTTGATACTTTTGTGTCCCCCTTCGATTTACAATATTTTTTAATCGTTAATGTCTTTAGCTACGACTAGTTAGAACTAGATTTTATTTTTCTATTAATTCTCAATACCGCTCCTTTGGAACACGACCCCAACCCTTGGTTGGGTTACTATATTTTTGACGATCGTAGATAAAAGTGCAAGGCAAGGGCATTAACGAGCAAAAAGGAGCGAAAAAAACTGAAGAAGTTAAAGGAAAGCGAGGTTAGTACTCTTTAAAGATACTTGGCGAGTCACCGAATGGACCTTCAGCTCGCCAAAAGTTCCAGCATGCCGGCCCATGGACAAAACCAAATTGGCAATCAGATGGGTATTTCGGCGATGCCAATTTAGCTCACCAAAAACTATAGAGTAATTGGTAAAAAGGCAAGCCAAAAAGGCGAGAAGAGGAGTACTTGGTGCATCACCGACTAGGTCGGCGAACCTGATCTTGAATGCCTAAAATTACATCAAATAAAGGGTAAAAGGATAAGACAATAAGGCGATGGAACGGGCCTCAATGCATCGTTGATTAGGTTGGCGAAGCCCGACTTACTTTGCCGAGTGACTCCAAAGTTGAAATTTTGGGAACGTATAAATGCAATTTAAAAAAGAAGAAAAGGAGTTCCCACATTGTCTAGTTCTGGGTTTTGGATCCTCAACTTTCTAAACATTTTTTTTACACTTTTTAGAGTAGAGATTTAGGGTTAGTTTGATTTTTAGCTTCAATTTGAACATTTGGAGGCTTGTGGATTGTTGCCCAACCTGATGGAAAAGATAGTTGATGAGTTCAAGATTTGGACTCATTTAGGGATTTGTTTATATAGAATTAGTGTCCTCAAATGCTTAATTTGTGCCAATAACTAATGTAAAACCCTTGATTTTCAGGTATATGGATTGAGGAACAAAGCAAGGACACTAACAAGCAAAAAGGAACAAAACAGGCTGAAAGGATAAAGAAAGGCAGCATGATGCTCGCGAAGTTCACTTGGCGAATCGCCGAATGGCTATTTGGCCGCCTAAAATTCCATTGTTCCAAGCCCTGAGGGAAGAAACCAAGTCGGCTAGAGAAAGGAGCAGTTGACGTATCACCGAGTAGTTCCGCTATGCAGTGTTAGATCGCCCAAAGTTGTAGACCTTGAGGACACCAAACGCCAAAGCAGAAGGGCGATGAAAGTGACAAAAGGGTGGCTCGACGAGTGGTTCGGCAAGCCCAACTTACTTCACTGAGTAACTCTTTGCAGCACATTTTTTGCGACTATAAATACATTTTTGAACATTTAGTTTAGTATCAATTTTTATCAATTAGCTATCAATTATCAATTACTCTTGCGAACAATTTTAGAGACAGTTTTCTCTAGTTTTTCTTTAGCTTTCAAGAATTGAAGTTTTTCACTTTTGAGAAATTGGAAGTGGGTCTTTGAGATTCTTCGAATTGGAGCATTGTAAGGACGAATCTACACTTACCCAGTTGATGGATAATCAATTTGGTAACTGTTTTTACCTTTTTATGATGTCTAGCGAAAACCCCAACTCTTGGGGTGTGATTATGTGATTATGGGCTGATTTAGCTTATGGGTTTTGCTAATTGTTAGTTTAAATGCTATTTAGAAGTGAGTCAATCATTAATTGTGGTTCAATTTAAGAATTGTAGTTGCAAATGCAATTCTAGCTTTGTGTTCTTGGCTTGGTTGAGAGAGAGGTTTTAGAACTAAGGTTTTTGATTGATGGTTTGTGAGTATTGGGTTGACCTGGGTTCAGCTCGAGAGAGTGAATCCTAAATTGAATCCAACACATTCATCTTGAGAGAGTGAATGGACTAAGGTGTGGGCTGGTCTTACTTTGCATGCTTGTTGATGTTCGAGAGAAACACTTGATGCGGGGTAAATTGTTTGAGAGAAAATTTACCTCCACTATAGCCTAGCTTACTCACTGATATCTAGCTATTTACTAATAGTTTCCATTACCCATTTGTTTGTATTAGCCTATAATCGATCACATCCCAAGAACCGGTCTCATTATTATTATTTCGTATTAATGTGATTACTGTTTGTAGTTGATAATCAAAATCAAAACCCCCCATTTGGCATAAAATCACCCCTTAATTTGAATGATGTTTTTATTCAAAAACTTTTGTTCCTATGACCGATTTGACCATGTTCATACTTCCCAATTGAATCTTAAACACATACCGCTCCCTATGGAATTCAACCCAAACTCATTTAGTTGGGTTATATACTGATTAACGATCATTGACGCTTGGAATTGGATGAAGTGTCTTTGAAACATTATTAATCAAAATGGTGTCGCTTCCGGGGAGTGGTGTTGTTTGAAATTCTTTTGGTGAAGTTGAATTTCGTTCTTGTTAGTCATAGTTGAATCTATACTTACTTTTAGTTTTGGTTTTTGTGTGTTGTTGTTGAAACAGAGGAAATGAGTGTCAATAGAAGCAATGGTAGCCAAGTGGGCCACTAAGATGCCATCGGAAATCTCAATGATGTCAATGAACCGAATGTCAATGACTCAAATCTAGTGGGTGAAATTTGTGCCATTTGTTTGCCTCCATCTAAAGGGAACGATGTGTTCCATATTTCAAGCACCATGTTGTAGCTCTTGCAACTGAAAGGGTTGTTTCGTGGGTTGGCTCATGAGGATCCCCATGAGCATATACGGAACTTTGTCGATGTTTGCGGACCATTCTCCTTTAAGAACATATCTCAAGAGTCGGTCTGGTTGAGGTTTTTCCCATTTTCTCTAATGGGAGAAGCGTGTAAGTGGTTGGCTGAGTTGCTAAGAGATTTTATCACTTCGTGGGAAGAGCTCATTACCACATTTCAAGTGCGATTTTTCCCTCCTTCGAAGATCATGACTCTTCGGGACAACATCCAAAGCTTCAAGCGTTTGGAGAGTGAGCCAATCCGTGAGACTTGGCTGAGATTCAAATAGTTGGTGTTGCACTGCCCAACTTGTCCGACAATATTTTGCTGCTTTACTTTTACCGAAGCCTTGATTCGATAAACAAGGGAGTAGCTGATCAACTTTCTCCGGGAGGTATAATGGAACAAGCTTACGTTATCGCAACCCAACTTTTGGATGGCATGACCAAGATTAACCGGGCATGGTATACCCATGAAGATCAGGTCTCTCCTCTCACTTTTGAATTGACAAAGGAGCAGCTTTAGAAAGATCAAGAGAGGGACCAAAATATGGCAAAGATGATGACCTAGCTGGACATTTTGGCCAAGAACGCCATGGGTGTTGGTGATAGAAGTGTAAATGTTACGGGTGTTGAGTCTGTAAACCTCGAAGAGGCCAAGTTTGAAGTGTTGTACAACGAGGAAGTCAACTTCCTAGCCAACCAAGGAGGTGGTTATCGTGCTAACTATCCTAGACCAGGTGGAAACTAAGCTTGGAACATGGATGAAGGTTTGAGAGATCGTGATAGTGAGTGGCGGGATCGTAACCCCACTTGGAAGTAAAGAGATGGGGAGAAGGATATGTATGTTCCTCCCCACGACCGTCAAAAGCCCAAAGATTCTGAGGGTGGCCGGACTGAGGATATGCTCTCGCGTATCCTCAACAAGGTTGAAGGAAATAAAGGAAGATGTATCGACTCTCAACCAGACGGTGACTTCTCATTCCGTCTCTATCAAACAGTTGGAGACCTAAATGGGTCAGATTTCTTTGCATCTTAACCCAAACAACAAGGGGGGTTGCCTAGTGATACTATGTCAAACCCCAATAATGAAGTTTGAGTTGGTAATTGCGTCGTGCCACGAGTTAACTAAGGCGCTGCTTTGGAGGCAACCCAAGTTTCTATTGCTCTATTTGAGTTTGTGAAATAACGTGTGTTGATTGTGCATGTTGAAGTTGTTGACACCCAATTTTGGACCTCCACATCTAGATTAATCATCGAGCTTCTTCAATTTCTAACGATTTAAAATAATTAATTTTATAAAATTTCAAAAAAAATAGTTTGCAAGTTATAGTTAAATAGTTTTGTCGCATTTTTATAAGTTTCAAATAATATATATGTTTCTATATAATTATTTATATAATTAGTATATTTTATAAATATTCAAAAATCATCTCAAAAAAAAGTTTTGTTTTGTTTAAATATTTTACTAATTAGTTTAGTTATATAATAGTTCACATTTTTGAATTAATTAGCTTATAACTAAGTTAATTATTTTAGCTTGTTAAAATTAAGAAACTCGTTAATTAATTAATATTAATTCATTTTTATTTAGATTTTAGCCAAATTTGTCAATTGAGATCAATTTGGCTATCTCTTAGACTCCAATCGGCCAAATTCCTAACACCTTGGCCAAATCCTAAAAGCAATTGGCTAATTTTTAATTCCTTTTTCCAGTGTTATTCCATCTCAATTCATGAACCCCTTTTTCATCAATTTGAGCACATCCCAACCGCCCATTCTCTCATAATCCAAGTCCAGCGAACCAGCAAGAGCGATCTGAATCACGCGTCACCTTTATCCGTTCGTACGAGATATTCTCGTACGAAGCCAGGTGTTTGCATCTCGTGTGCCTCGTTGTCCTTCTCTCAGAATCAACGGCCTCCATTATCAATCCGTTAGAAATTGGTACGAATTACAGCTCCTCAAACCTTATCCAAAAGAATTCGAATTTCAAATTTCAAATTTCATCCCCCGTTTGCCCCCCTTTTCAATCCCCATTCCTCTCCTATAAATGGCCTATTTCCCAGTCAGTGAGGAGGTTGGAGATAGTTGATATTGAGTTAAGAAAAAGTTGGGGAAAGTGAAGCTTGAGACTAAGGGTGTCAAAAATGAACCCAAACATAGGTAACCCGCCCAACCCACCCAGAATTTTAAGGGTTGGGCTCAAGATAATTTGAATTGGGTTCAATCTCAACCCATTCAAGCCTAACCCATTTTAAGAGAATCCTCAATTGAGCCCAATTCGATCTCCAATTTCAACCCGTTTTAAAACTCTTTACTAAGATATATTAAAGGTATGAATTATTTTCTATTTAACATGGATTTATCTATCAATTTGTTACTTTTTAAAAAAAAATCTTGAGATGAAAGTTAAATTCTGATTATAAAAGTTAAATATCACTATGTTAAAATTATTGAGATTAATTCGATCAAATTGGGAGGGTCAAGACCCAACCCATTTTTTTAGCCCATTTGAACCCAATCCATTTGAGCCCAAAGTAAACTTGGGCGGGTCAAGACTCAACCTGATTTCTATTTCAACCCATTTTAATATCTCCAATTTCAACCCAACTCGCCCATTTGACACCCCTACTTGAGATAGTAAGAAAATCATAAGAGAGAGATGAAATTTACGTTTAGGTCAATAGTGTTCATATTTCTGAAATCTCTGGGTCATTTGTTTGGAATTCGAGTTTCCTTTGGAATCTTTCAGTGTTGATTCTCTACTTCTCGAGTCGAGCCTGTGGCGGTGGAAGTCAGCTTCAAGTCTTGTTCGTCTCCGTTCGCTGCCCGGAAAAAGGTAATATCTACTTCTTCACTTACTTCTGTTTCTATTCCAAGAATTATGTGATAAACATGCTTCTGTTGGGTTTCTCGGCCTATGTCTTGTTCTCTTTTCTATTTTTGACTTCAATACTCCTGGATAAAAGTTAATTCGGTTCGAATATAAGCTTTTCGACTCATTTTCCTTGCTATATGGACTCCTAATCGGTCATCATTATATTCATTTCACTTTTTAACTAAGTGTATGAAGCTTGATTTGTAACCACGTAAGCTTGGTTGGATTCTCGGATAGTTTGTTTTGGGTAGCCTTTGTGTTTGTTTGCTTCTAGCATGCTATATTAAGTGGTTTGTAGCATGTTGTTTCTCTTCAGTTGTTTTGTTGAAAATCTCTGGAGCCATGAATGATGACTACCCTGGTTTGTTTCAATTCGAAGATAGGAGAGAACGTCGATGTTCTTATATCTTGTTATTAATCCGAACATATTCATAGTTCCCTTTCGTGTTTATGTTCTTTAAATCGGTTTTCTGAATATATGTTAGCTTAACTTGCTTTCTTCTTTATCATAGTGTTCCTATTTGCCATATGAAGTTAATTATTGTATATGTGAGCTAAGTTGGTTATAATTTTGGCAAAATGACCTGGGAAACTCTTGTACTTGGCTCCGTTTGTCGCATAGGCCCTTCTACTCACGACTTTGCCAGATGAACCCTCGAACCCACTGAAACACAACATTTTAAACCCTTTTGGTTTTGCGTGCACTTCAATCACAAAAAAAAAATAACACTTCATCATCCATGTCAGATTTTTAATGACACGTCATTTATTTTTAATTTATTTAAAATTTTCAATTTCTTTTTCTTTTTCACTATGTTTCTCCCTCACCATCTCTATCCTTGACTACCTCCCTTCATTTTTTACACCAAAACACACCATTGCAATCTTACATCCTTACCTGAAACATTGCCTTAAATAACTATAATCCATCGTTCTTCTCCAAATTTTCATCGTTCACAACTTTCTGTCATAGTTTTTTGACCAACGTCTCTATCCACCACTTGAACCACCATGAATTTGTTTTCTCCATTATTGCCGACGAACCACACTAAAGTATCTGAATAGTCTCTAACACTTACAAACCACACTAAAATATCTTAATCTTCTCTAACATCTTCTTACAATTTTACACAATACATTTCACCTAATTTTACAAAGACATACAACAATGACTCTTAACTCTCCAAAATCACCAGATCTTTGTAACTTCACCACCTGTAAATTACCCCTCCTCTGTTTTCTCAATAGCTTCTCTCCATATAATATTATCTCACAAATACTGAAACAATTACGATTTCTAAAAGAGAGAGAAATGGGAATTGGGTTGGGGAAGAATGAGTGGGGGAAGAACGGATGGTAGTAAGAGAAAAGAAATTGGGGGGAAAAACAAAGAGGGTGACATATTTTACATTTATTTATTTTGTTTTTTAATTCATTTTTTCTTTTCCTTTTAATTGTTTTTAGTCCAAAATTTTATGTCTACGCTCCTTTAACGCGTGAAACCACGTGTTTGTTCTAGCTCAACTATTAGGTTGCCATGTAGACTAGGTCAATGGTAAGAGGGGCTTAAAATGCTCTATTTTAGTGGGTTCAAGGGTTCAATTGGAAAAGTAGTGAGTAGAAGGGTCTATGTGACAAACAGAGCCATGTACAATTCCGCCTTTAAATAGGTACTAGTTTGATCATATGTTTGTTTATTTTAATTAATATGTTAAGTAAAGAATTGTCATTCTCGTACCTATTTGTGATACATGTGAGCCTCGTGTTTTCTTTAATAAATTTCAACAGATTATGAGCATATAAGTATTAGTGTATGGTTGCCCGTGTATCTCACAATCTTCCTCATTTTTCATCTTGCTCTCGTGTTTATCATAGTATTATATGATTTCTGTAGATCTATCCATATGTTTGGCTTGTTTTATTTCTAGTTTATTTAAGGTTGGTATAGCCTATGGTCTACTGTCCTTGAGATGCATGTTTTGGGGTCATAGTTTTTCTTCAATTCATGATGTGTGAAGATTTTTTCTTGCCATCTTTTTTCGTTGAAAAATGCTCGAGATTTTTTTTATTTAAGCTAATTGATAATTGGGTGTATATCACCTTATCCTTTAGTCACTTGTTAATTCTTACTTTTTGTTGTGTGTTGTATGTACTGCTCCAATGAGTCCACTGGGTTGCCTTTTGCTCCCTTTGCATTTCTGTATTGGGCCATGGTGGCCCAAATTTATTTCTTCATAAGTCTGCCTCATGGATTCAATAAAGCCGAATTGGGAGCTGACGTACAACAATAGGAAAGCCGTATACATGGCTGAAACTAAAAATACAGGTCTCGGAGAGGAAAGAAGGGGTTGTATACATGTCGTCTACAGCTGTATCCATAAGATATACATCCAGTGTATACGCTGTATATTGGGGATGAAATGGGTCTGAGAAACCCCCTCAAATTTCCACTTTTTGTGCTTGTTGTAGTTGGGCCAAAAACCCATTTATTTTTAGTATCATATGCTAGTTTTAGGACAAGTGAAATTGGGCCTATAGCCCAAAAGAAATTCAGTTTTTTTTAAGATAGTCTAGGACAGATACAATGGGCTAAAAGGCCCAAAATTAAATTAGGGTCAAGTATTGGTTCAGGCGGACATAAAACTAGACTTGGGCCCAAAACTCAATCTCTTTATTTTATTTCGTATTTGTTTAATTGCTTATTTGCTAGTCAATTTTAAGGTTTTTCCTAATTCAATTTTCCCAAAAGATAGTCATTTCGAGATTTTCTAAAGACTAATAATTTTACTTATTTTCCTACTTAAGTTACTTTGAAATATTTTACTTAAGTAATATCTTTATAATATTTCCCTTTCCCCCTAAAATGATTTCAAATCTTATGGTGTTTATGTTTTCAACTCAATTAAGTATGCCTTTTTTTAATTAATTAGCCAAATAGTTAATTACCGGATAACCGCATGTTAGCGGGCATTTTGGGTGCTTTCAAACCCTTCCCAAAATGCTACTATGAACCCTGAACCCCTTTTTAGTATTTTCATAAGATTTTCTATTTTTTAATCTTTTGAAAATATAGTTTTCTTAATTTTACTTTAAAAATTAAGTGGTGACTCTTGAAACTCGTTTCTTTCATTTTATAATAAAACAGAATGACGATTCTGCTGGAAATTTGAATTGGGTTCTAACCTTAAAATTAATTTGTTTGGCTAATGTTTGTTTGTTTATTTGCTTATTTGTTTAAATTTCCGTAATTTTAAACTATTGCATTCATAACATGACATATATTCCGTCAAACGACACTTATTTTTATTTTTCACTTAAATGACGATTATGCGGGCTGCAGTCATTCATTAACAAAATTATTTTCGGGGGACCTTGACGAATGTAGTTGATCACTGGATGGCCAATGGTCGTTAACTGTCCCAGCCCAAGTAGTCTGTTTGGGTCACCCATCCACTTAAAATAAAGCCCACTCT
The DNA here is from genome assembly GCA_029582725.1 of Solanum chiquidenum. NCBI lineage: Eukaryota > Viridiplantae > Streptophyta > Magnoliopsida > Solanales > Solanaceae > Solanum > Solanum chiquidenum. The sequence goes on along the minus strand of JAJOOS010003238.1, from coordinate 43,601 downwards.
TAGTCAACTAGCTTAGAGTGAAATTCAATCCCAAAACAATAGTGCATTGACCTAAGACAACCCAACACCCAAGGCGTGTTGGGCTCATTCAAAAGACCACCTTGGGTCCAAAATGGCCCACGGCCTACATGGATGATCATACTTATTTTTTAAATGTGAAGGATGTATACGTTGTATGAAAAATAATTGTCCCTCGGTGTTGGGAGTAGATTTTAATAGCTTATTCTAGTCGAAGAAAGAGATTTACAAGCTAAAGGTGTCGGCATTCAGAGAAGAGAAGAAATCAAGAACAAATGACCTTCCATGGGATCATAGTTTAGGATTGTACCCCTGCATGAGACCGATTATTAGTACCCCCTTTTCCCTATTATGTATCTTCATTCAGTTTTATTCATAAAGGTTATCTAAATTCAAGTTTTGGTTCAATAGAATGTTTCAAATGATGTATACATCCTTCAAATCGTTAGGCCTATCCTTAGCACAAAAGAGTCACATATTTGTTTAAATCGCGCAATAACCATTTAAGTGTTATAACTGCTTATGTGAATATGTTACTTTGTTTGAATTCCGCCTCAAGTCAAAAAGGAAGGTCAAACTACGTAGGACCTGAATTATCTCTCATGAGATACGTAGGCAACCTTTCAATGCTCGGTCCCCATTTTTGAGAAATTCTATCTTTTCCAACTCTTGCAATGAGATTGGAATTACATCTCAATTGAAAATCAAAAGTACGACATTGAAAGATACGAAAGGATTTTGGCTCAACGCAAGTCAATGTTCCTGATTCACTAAACCAAAATCAAATAGACATTTTTTTATCTGTTTAGTCATTTCCAATATCCGTGGGATAATTTATCTTCAAATGAAATGACTCTTGTGTGCTTATTAAGCTGTGTGTGATATCTTATATTACCTATTACCTACAAATTCTGTTTTTATTTTTATTTTAAAAATAACGTTTTAGGAGTCGCTACTTAATTTTTAAGATAAAATTAAGAAAACTATTTTTTCAAAAGATGAAAAAAATAATCTAATGAAAATATGAAAAGGGGTTCGGGTTCACATTAATGTTCTAGGATGTTTTTTAAAGCACCTAGAACATCCGTTAACATGCGGTTATCGAGTAATTAATTATTTGGCTAAATATAGACATGCTTAATTAAGTTGGGAAAATGAACCATTTGTAATGTTTAAAGTAATCTCAAAGGGGGAAGGGAGATATTGGAGAAATATTATTTAAGTACGTAACTTGCAAATATTCTAAAGAGGGTTAAGTGGAAAATAGATAATCTTGTTTAATTTTAGAAAAATGTAATCGTCAACTCAAAATGGTTTCTTTGGGGAATCGAATTAGGAACAAACCTTAAAATCAAACAAAGCAAATAAACAAATATCGACAATTAAATAATAAGGGAGACAAGGCTTGGGCCCGAGTCCGGTTTCTGTCCGCCTAGGCCGGTACTTGGGCCTAAATTCAACTTTGAGTTTTTGGCCCATTTTCGTGACTGTATACAGTGTATACCTCTGTTGTATATCACTATATATTCTGCATATTTTGTGTATATTGTTGTATACGGAGTGTATACAACCCTTAATCTAGCCCCTAACACTTGCATTCTCTGTTTTCCAGCCCTGTACTTTGGTTTTGACTCGAAAAGAATAAGATTGAGCCTCATTGGCTCAAGGTGAAATGCACGGAAAAAAATGAAAGAGTCTAATGGACTCATTCAAGGGTTCATGCCAGAAAACAAAGAGAGTAATTAGTAAGTGACTAAAATAAAATTTATTTAAATGTAATTATCAATCAAATTAAACAAACTGCTCATACACTTACATTAAGACTTGAGAAAACTATGTTCTAAAAATATAATGAAACACACCAATGGAACATAACAACGCAAGACACTCGTTTGGTTGGAAACAAGTTATCCCAAGATAAGTTATCCTGGGGTTAGCTATCCTGGGATAACTTATCTCACCATGTATATGGGATAACTTATCCCATCACTATGATATAAATGGTTGGATAAGTTATCCCAAACATGGAAACCAAACAAGATAAAAATTTTTTATCCCATCACTATTTCCTTCCCATCACTATTATTTTTAATCCCTCACACCAAATGAGAGGATCAATTTCATACACTCTTTGTAGAACATGTAATACTATTGTATTTTATCAAACAAACCATCAGTGGATTAAAGAAAATGTACGACTCATATACCATATACTTTAACCGTAAATAAATAAAGAGGTACAGTTCTTAACAAATTACTTTAAAGAGCCAAACATTTGTATTCATAGCAATTACAAAAGATATGGCAACCAAAGGTGACCAAACATCACAACAAGCTCTGACATAATTTCACATGTAGACATGAATCAACCAACTGAAAACTTCATTAAAATCTGACCTTAAACAACCACTTTTAATTAACATCGACTCAATTCATACAAGGAAACTAGCATTACAAAACAAGCATTCATTCGCAATATTCATAAGAAACTATCACCTTGACACTCTAACATAACATATAATATTAATCACTGATGGAGGAATCAAATTCCATGTAAAGAGTAGGGAGGCAGCGATGAAGCCATTTTAAAGTTGAGACAAACAAAATTGTAAACTAAGTTGCTGCCAACAAATCTTTAAAACAAATTTTTTTTTAAGAAAGGGCCAAAATATATAACTTAGAAGACGATCTAATCTACTAATCGGAGAACATGCATTCTATGCTGAAGAAATACTATTATGTAAGCTAAATGAGAGAAATAAAACTAATATAATCTAACTAACAAAACCATATGCTAAAAAATCTATGCTGCAATTTATCAAGAAAGGGTAAGGGACTCAGTTAATTAATCTTAACATTAGACTCAATCATAAAAGATTAGCAAGAGATGATACTTCCATATTAGAGGAAAACTGAACTAAAACAATATCGAGAAATACACGAAATAATCTGAAACAAACAAGAAATCACCAACAGAAATCAGAATGGAAAAAACTTGCTTCTCATGCTTGGAATGGATATCACCGAATCTAACATGAACAAATGAGATTAAGAGAAATCTAAATCTTAAGAAATAGGCCGACAATAGGTAGACGGGCAATTAAACAACATGAATGCACGGATTTGATTCAAGCATGATACTTTAAGCGATAAGACAAACATGAGCTTAGAAGATGGAGGAAGAACAAGCTACTGCCTCCCACAAACAATAAATAATATCACATATAAAGTCCATATCGACTAGCTTTAAGATTCTACCCCTATTTTTGAAAAGAAAAACGTCATTAACAACAGCCAAACAAGTGAGCCCTTGATGCTTAAGACAACGAAACAGAGAGTACAGATTCGACCACATTTCGGCAAGCTTCGAGAGGAAAGATTAACACAAAATAAGAACAAACTCAGCCAAAGGAAACAGAAAAACAGCAGCACTAGATACATAACGACTAAAACTCAAGTCAACATTAAGACAACTCGAGAGCTAAGAGTAAACAGAGCACTCAAAGCTCAACACAGAAAACAACACATTAAACTAACTCCGATCATAATAGAATGGATAAAATCTAGCATTTAGAGAGAGTAATGTCGGTATTCAGTTCATGTTTAAGTATAAAAAGACATAAACATTCAAGACATGTAAGAGTCGAGAGGAAGGAGATGAAATGAAACGAGATAAGGATGAGGTTGTTACCTTCTTCTAGGCAGTGAACCGAGAACAAAAATGAGCAAAGAATTGGCGAGGTTTCACCACAGAAATATGATTCCGAAAAATCCACGAACAGAGAGGGAGTGAGCGGGAAAAGGCTAAGAAGAATCTGGATTTTCAGTCTGTTTCAAACCTATTTCCTAAGTATTCATATATAACTGTGTATGACTAGTAATTTTGCTGTATTTTCCTCTCTAATGTTGACTGATTCCTATATTTATCCCAACCTAATATAAGTTGTCTCTAATCTCCAATAATGAAGATGATGAAGGGCTTTTATAGGATGAATTAGGGAATATTTATGGGGAGAAATTGGAAGAATTGGGTGAATTTTCAAATTTGAAATTTGAATTTTCACAAGGATAAGGTGCCAGCTCGAATTCGTACGAATTCTAACGAAACGAAAATGAGAGCCACTTGATTTGAAGAACAAGGACGCTTCTCGTGTGAGATGCATCCACCTGGCTTGATTCGAGTACGTTCTCGTACGGAGAGGAGGATAAGGGAGAGAAGAGACGAGGGTGACGTGATATGGGTCACATCTGGGCTGAATCGCGAACAAGAAGAGTAACAGGGTCGGTCGGTGTACGCGTGTTGCTGATGGGTCTTTTTGGAATTGGGTTTGGGCTGGGAATTTAGGTGTTGGGTTTGCTGGAAGAGTTAGAGAAAAGGCCCAATATTTGACTAATAGATTGCAATTGATAAAATGGCACATCATAACACCCTATAGACTAAATTAGCAATAAATAGCCCACTTTTAATTTTTTAGTAAGAAAAAGATTTTGTTTTATTTATTTGGCATTGAATAGTTATTTTTCTTTTTTTTTAAAATGTATTTTTGTTATCCTTATTTTTCTCAAACACACGTTCTAAAAATTTATTGTTTTATTATACCTATTTTACCTCTTTTTTTATTTTGTCAACACTTTTAAAATAGAGTTCTTCTCTTTTTTGTCTCCTTTTTTCTCTTTCCAGAATTCTTTTCATATGTAATTCTCTCCCTAATTTCAATTCTTCTCCTTAATTCAATCTGTTTATGAAAATCAGATATGACTATATGTTTTTTCATGGATACTTCTAAAAATCATATTTATATATAATCTTGTTCTTGTCAAATTAATTGTTGAATTTCATGATTTGTAGAATTGAAGTTTTTTCAATTTTGTTTTTGCGAAAATTTAAGTTATTCAACCTTCTTTTGTTTTCTTTCTAAAATCCCTTTCATATGTATATTTGCTTCTCTTCTAATTTTTTTTCTTATTCTCCTTAATTTACTCTGTCTATGCAAATCAGAAATAACTGTATGTTTATCGATTGATCCTTCCAGTAATTTGTTTTAATATATAATTGTGTAGCATTTCTTGCCCCATTAATTTTGAAAATTCGTGATTTGTGAAACTAAAGTTTTAAAACTTTTTTTGGCGAAAATTCAGGTAATAGCCTTTTGAAATTTTTGTTCTCAATTTCATGGATAAGAAAGATCTTCGGAAAAAATTAGAATGTTGATTTTGATGAATACAACCCAATGTATACCAATGAATTCCAATCTCAATGTAAATTAAAGTATAAAATTAGTTTATTATGTGAATACAAATCACTGAATACACGATGAATACGAACTAATGTATACATAATACAGTTACCGTATACATAAACAAAATCACATGTACAATTAATGAATAAAATTTATATATGTATCATATTAATCTCATTCTTGTATTCATTATAGTAATACGTATAATTGATGGTAATATTCTTATGTATACAATATAAATATAAAGTTTATGTACACATGCTACAATTACTGTATACATCAATAAAATTTACACATCTGTTTTTATGAATTTTTTTTGTGTATACATATTTTTTTTTTATGTATACATTATGTAATTGCAACTTTAATTACTGTATAATTTATGCATATGTATTATTACAGTTTCTAATAAAATGCCATTTAGTATTATTTAATTAATTATTATCGATTATGTGATAATTAATACACGTTAGAGCAGTAATAATACATTTTCTTACCTTAAAAGTAGTCACAATCTTTTAATAAGTTATTTAAAGAATTTATAAAAATTCATTCCATGAAAGTTGGTGTAACCTTTTTTTAATGGGTTAATTAATAAATATATATATTTCACTTCTTAAAAGTAGGAAATCGGTTTTCTAATAAACTAATTATTGTTGATTGGTAAAAAATAATTCATAAAATTACAATCAAATATATCTTTATGTTTCTGTAAATTGCGTTACTATTTTTTTTAAATAGACGGTTAAATAAAGTTGAGTTTAAGAATTTAAAGAAATTGAAAAGCTAACTTCCTTAACTATAGGAGTTAAAAACAAGGAAGAAAAAATAATCCCACATCTCCTTAATTTGTGCGGGTTGGTTGCACATGATAAAAAGAAAAAAACTATAAAAAGTTGGTTTTATTTCTTTTAGGCTAATATGTGCTAATTTTGTTCAAATTTTTTGTTTGTTTCTTTTGTTTGTGATAGTTTCAGGTTTCTTCAAGCGAAACATGGATTTGAAACTCAAGAACAAAGTTTCAACTCTTTTCAGAATGATCAATTCCCATAATCAATTTCTTTATTGCATATAGCAGCCTGACTTCCTGACGTCTATTTCTATTCAGCTACTGATCAAGAAAACATGCAGCCATTCAAGAACATTTTCAAATTGTCATTTTGAAGAGTGTCAAAAGCTCACTCTAAGTGGCAAGTTAATCCTTGAATCCAATTCAAGATCAAGATACTCACCCAAAAAATCAAGGTGATATCTGAAAGTTAAGACTCAAGAAAAGTTGCATAGGTGGGAGCTTGCACTTTTATTTTCCTTTTAACTATTAGATTTCACGTTTTTATGTAAGGATAGGAGCCGCGATCTAGAGCCTCGATGGAACCTCACTTCACTTCCAACTCATCACCTCATATCCTTGAACCACATGTGACCTGATTTTCTTATAATTCGGGATATGTAGGATGTCTAAAACCACGACTCGGTCGTAGTTTTTTCCCTTTTAAATAAGAATTTGGTAAAAACTTGTCTCGTTGTCTACTTTGTTGTCTAAAAATAGTTCGTTTTTCCAGTCAAAGAGGGGCAAACTGTAGACACGTAATTTTTGACCGAATTTAAAATTTTACACCATTTTTAGTGTTTAAATTTTTTTTTTTTTATTTATATCTCATTTTAATAAGTTTATTTTAAAAGATCTGAAAACAACAAGAATAGAATCACATTTTAAGGTAAGTTTTATTTTCAATTGTTTCAAAAAGAAATGAAATTTACAAAAAAAAAAAAAATCTTTTAATCTAGATTTTAATAGATAAACTAACGATTTTAGTAGATCTATTAATTACATTTTATTTTTATTTTTTTGAATCAGCCATTTAACTTTTCTATATTTTATTAGTATATTAACAATTAGTGAAAACATATATATTATCTTCCCGAACTAAACAAAAGAAAAAATAGAATAAAATAAATATAACCTAACTACCCCATACCCATCACTCTCATCCCACAACCCAATTACCCTCTTAATTTCCCACTAATCCCCCCATTTTCTGCCAACAATATACACACACTACACTATATAAAACCATCCGTGTATTTGCCTACAACTACACGCACATCTGAAAAAAAAGAGGGGGAAAAATCAGCAACAACACACACACGATACTACTAGAAAACAACATCAAAATTCACGCCTAAGAAAAGAAGAAAAAAATCAGACACGAGAAAAAAGAGAAACATGCACACACAACACACACGAACAGAAAAGAAAACAAGATAAAAAACTATTTTTTTATTCCCTTCAACACATACATACGCAAAAAGATAAAAACAACACCATAAAAGTTGAGTTCGAGGTTTGCTTTCGTGGTTCATGTTATGGTTTTTTTTTGTGAATTAATTTTCACAAAAGGTAACACTTGATTTTCATTATATTATTTAATTTCATAATTATACAAGAAGTGATTCCAATGTTATGAAATTGCTTCAAATTTATGAGTGTTTAATTTTTGCATTATGATATGAAATAGATTGAGAATTTTTATATCATTAAATTTAGAGTAAACTTTGTATAACATGTAATTATTTCTTACATACATAAGAGTCCTATTTTTATCTTGTAATTGATTAAAGTACGAAGCTTAATATTCTACGTTATGTAATTAATAATATTTAGATGAGATTTAGTTCTAATAAGTTAAGTTACTTTCCTAGTTTGTAGACTTAATAAACTTGTGTTTATTGTTTTGTTGAATTTTTTTTAAAAAAAATCAGATCTATAACTTTCTTTGCATTTCTTTTAATGTAAAATCTTAAAAAGTTTTAAATAATTGGTTTGTGCTGATCTTCTTTTTTTTAAAAAAATAAATAATAATATTTTAATAATTAGATTTTATTCAATTAAATAATAGCAACATGATTAGATCGATAATAATAATAATAGGCTAATATTAGGATCCAAAGACCATAAAACCAATTTTAGTCTTTAATATTAATAAATAAAATAATTTGTGGCAAGGTTGAAAAGCGTTTCTACCAATACACCGCACACTAATAAAAATAAGACAGGTTTAAAAGCAAATTTAAAACAATTAAAGAAGGCGGGACATAAGTAAATTGTTAAACTCATAACATAATATATCCAAAACTAAGTCAAGTCATATATAAATCAATAAAGCGACCGTGCTAGAACCACAAGACTCGAGGGGTGCCTGACTCCTTCTCCTCGGTCAACATAATTTCTTACCTAGACTTCTAGTTCGCAGACCAATAAAATAAAGAGTCAACTTCCATTTGATTAGGGATTCAAATAAGGTGACTTGGAACACCAAAACTCAATTCCAAGTGGTGAATCTATAAAATAAATAATCCCTTTTCAAAATGTCACTTTAGTTGGGAAAAACTGTTTTTTCAAAACAACTTCGTTTGGAAAAAATAAGGGTGTGACAGATGGCGGCTCCACTGGGGATAAACAGAATTCGAGCTTGTAAATATTGACTTGTGAATGACTTTATTATTTATTTATTTATTTTGGGTATTGTATTTGTTGAACTAATGTGCTAATTGTCTATTTATTTATTGCTTTGATATTAGTAAATATTATATAAATTGTCTTCTCTCGCGCACCCATCGGAGTCTTCTGAGATACTTTATTTGGAGATGCGATTATGCTCCCAAACCATGAGATATCAGAGATGTGGGAACACTCCTAGGAAGGATTCTATTGCAACACATGTCTTACGATAGGAAGGACCAACAATGAAGCCGAAAAACCCTACAACCGAAAAACTGTTTCTTCCCGACTCGAGTTCTCCGCTCGTTTTACAGCTAGTCAGTAGATTGTTAAACTTATTAAAAGAATCCTCAATAATGGTTATCTCTAATAAGATCCACTTTATGTGCATCATGCACATTTGTTTGAATTAACATAGGTTGACACATGGGTCCAGTCCATCTAGGACAAATACTTTTTCTCGCGACCAACATGTTCATAACTATGTACTACTTGTTATACTATTTAGAAGACTTTATTTGAATATTTTTATTAAATATCTATTATTATTCAGTCAATCTCAAATAATCTAGTTCTTGCATATTTGTAATAAGATGTTTGAAATAAAAAATGTTTTTCGAAGAGTCAAACATATTTTTATCAAGCTTTACGAACTACACACACATGATTCTTAACTCAATGAGATACATAGGCAACCCTCCTCGGGTTTTGTGATCTTTATTAAAAAAATATATAATCAATTAAATGAATAAATGTTTTGGTCTTTATTCAAAAGCTTAAACCACAAAAGTGTTTTTTCCTTATCTCAAAATCTTAAAATAAATGTTTGTTTAGTTTATTTCATTTACTTCTAACCTATGTTTGACCCGGTTCTAGCTTTGGCAATATACGTAGGCAACCTTATTTTGAGATTGGGTTTACCAAGGAAATATCTAGAAAAAAATCCTCATCACAAAAACTGAGGCAAAAAGGTATGTTTTAAAATTATTATTCAATTAAAAATATTTCTCTTCCTTTCTTTAAAAATCTAAAAAAGGAGATTAAAAAAATTGTTTCTTTGATTTGGTTGGTACCTACATGCTTAGGAGTACGCATAAGAAAAAAGAAAAGTGTTAAACTATTTGGTAAGACAGACCAACTTTGTTGTAATCCATAAATTCTTTCAGTACTTCTTGATATATTTATGTAATACTTGAGAAATTATCTCGCTTAAAATTAAGGCTAAAACAAATTCGACCACATTGTTTTGTGTGCATTTTGTGGTGAGCTTTAAATTAGTATTATAAATTGTATTGGTATCATTAAGACTGATAATTTCACTTAACTGATACTAAATCAATATATATATATATATACTGTATTTGTATCATTAAAGTTTCTTGTTAAAAAATTACTTATTAGTCAATGATACTATAAGAGTGTATGTATATTTTTGTGGTATCATTAAGATTTTTTGTTATGAAATTACTCATTATTCAATGGTGTACTATAAGAGTATACATTTTTGTGGTATCATTAAGGTTTCTTGTTAAGAAATTACTCATTAGTCAATGATACTATGAGAGTATATATATATACACACACATCATTGTGATATCATTAAGATTTCATGTTCACACCCTATACTCATTGGTAATCGTTACTGTAAAAGTATATATTACCAAATGGTATCTCTAATAAAGGAAAAAGAAAATAAAAAGAAGATAAAAGAAATTTTAAATAATAAAAATATTACCAAATTGTATGTCTAATAAAAGATAAAAACTACATAATTAGACATACTTAACTACCATTTATACATATTTTACCTATAGTTTAAAAATATTACTCATAATACCACTCTTTAATAATTATAGCATATATTTTAAAATTTTAAATCATATACATGAATCTCTTAAATATGGTATTGAATAATTATCTTAAAATTTAAACCCCTTAATTAAAGGTACATTAACAATTCAGCGTCCCTCAATCTCCTCTGCCAACCATAACTCTCCCCCACCTCGAACGTCCTCCACCATATTTCCTCTCTTCCTTCCATCTTCACAACTTATAATTTCTTCAGTGTATCTATCAAAAACAATTTTTGTTTCATTAGAAAATCTCTCTCTCTCTCATTCACCTCCCCCAATTTCCTCCGCCAACAGTATCTCCCTCCCATCCCAAGTAAAAATTACACTTTCTTAACATGCCATTAAATTAAAGCAGCCACTACTGCTGCAAATCAGACTACTTGTAATTTGTCTTCTTTCTTTTTTTCCTCCATTTTTACTACAATGACCATTTTATTTTCTTATTTAATCTTTGAGTGGGATGTGTAAAACTCAATGTTAAAAGCTCATGATTTCCTCATAATAACTATAAAAAATTATTTGGTTCATCAATAATACATTTAGAGGTTTGTTACTATTCAACCATCATTCTTGCCATGTATCGGGTGAGTGTGAGGTTGTTATCAGGATCTATGGCTTGAGTACTGGTGATTTTATTGTTATTTTTTACCCCATTTTTTATTATTTTTTCTATGAAGAGTGAGGAAAGACGAAAAAGAGTATGAATTTTTTTTGTAATGAGATGGTAGGAAGTATGTTTCATTCAGTTTATCTGAGATGATTCTGTCATGTATCTAGTCAGAATATTTCATGTATCTTATTTATTTATTAAATGTATATGTGTTTTCTATTAAATATATATGAGTTGTTTTCTATCATGTATCAGAGCATGCTATTCTATGTATATAACATTTTTCTGTCGTTATCTAGTGTGTTTTCTTTTGTGTACCTGAGACGGTTTTGTCATGTATCTAGTCATACTTCAACGAGATCGTTATAGATCACATTTTTATGAAATTACGACAATCAAAAATTTATTCGATACATACTTCATATACATGAATAAATTTCAAATATATGTATCTGCTATAAGTTACATGCAAATTGTAATTGATACATAATTAATACATCTAAGTCACTAAATATGTATCGGATACGTGTATATATCAGATATACCTAATGAAATGGATGTAAGAAAATTGGATGATTCATGCATGAATCAGATACATACTTCAAATACATTAGTAAAAGGCAAGTATCTGTAATACCCCGGAAACTAGTAGGCTAAACTAGAGCTAAACGTGAGGGTTAACGTCAAGAAAAATGGGCAAGGGGCCAAGGCTGCCCAAATTTAGTCAAGGCACCGCCCACCATGACCACGAGGGTCTTCACGACCCATGGTGGCCACCACGCCTCGTGGAGCCACTCGTGGTGGTGAGGCAGTAGCTTCCACAAGGCTGCCCCAAATTGGCTCCTCCACACAAGCCACTTTGCGGCTCGTGAAGTCTTAGACGTCTCGTGGGAGTGGCCTTGGTCATGCCTTGGTGGTGTGAGCATGGTTAGGAAGTGGCAACCTCAAGGCCCACGAGAGGGACCACGGCTCGTGGAGCCCCTCATGAAGGTGCCTTGGGCTTGTGGACTAAAGTCACTTGTTGCCTAGCCACTACCTCAAGTCCATGAAGGTGACCACGGATCGTGGTCATGACCATGGCTCGTGGAGTCCCACGTGGTCCCTGGCAGCTCACTTTAAGTGAGGGGTGTTTTGGGAAATTTTGGTTTAAGTCCAATCAAAGTGAAGTCGTTTTGGGTAAGTTTTGGGTCACTATATAAGTCATTTTTAAGTCAAATTCACCTAAACTAAGTCATATTTTCCAAAAACCTAAATATTTCCCAAAGTTCATCTCTTCTCCAAATATTCTCTGTCTAGAACTTCAAGGAATAACAAGAAAAAGGAAGTTAGAGCTAGGGTTCAAGGAGCAAGGTTTTCTACTCAATTTCATTGGATTCCATTGATAAGGTAGGGTAGTCCTTCATCCATAGATAGCCTTCATCCATGGAGCCCCTTCAAAACCCCAATTTCAAAGATAGAAATTCCCCAAAAGCTAGGGTTTGTCTCCAATTCATGGTTCCTTTAAAAAATGATTCTAATGCTTGAATTACTTTATATTATGATTGAATTGATGATTTATTATGGTTTTTATGTTGAAATCCCCAAGAACCCATGAAACTCCCCATATTACTCAATTATGATCCTGTGTGGGTTTGTTGATTAAAGAAAAATGTTATGATATTATGCTTGTGATAGTTGGGTTACTTGAATTATGTTATTATACATGTCTAATGTAGTAATTTTAGATGTGTATATGGAATAATATCTTTGATCCTTGAAGGGAAAAGTATGAGAATTATGCATGATTTATGAAGTTTGGTATATGTTTTAAGAACACTTTGAGAGTAAAGTGAATATGATTATGATCTAGTTGTTGTGTTGTTGAAAGGTTATCCTCATATACACATTTATATATGATTATGATATGATGTGAAAGGTTTTCTCACAATATGATGATTCTAAGGTTGAAAGACTATTCTCACCTATTGAATATGTGAGCTATAGTATGAATTATGTTGGATTGAGTGTCAAGACATTCTTCCATATATATGAACTTAAGTCAAGACTTAATATGTAATCCATGCGAATTAATGCTTAGCACTGAATGGATATGAATATGACATGGAAGCTTTTGCCTTAGTTGAGTCTAGCTTCCCAATGAATGTTTTTAGACTAGTTGAGTCCGGCTTTCCAAGTGGGTTCCTTCTACCTTAGTTGAGTCCGGGTTCCCAAAGTATGTATCTCATGAAATGTAAACCTTCTACCTTAGTTGAGTCCGGGTTTCTAGTAGCAATCTCCTTATCCCATAAACTATGTGACCTCATAGGTTATTAGCTAGTGGATCCACCTAAGTTAAGAGTATAGTTCTACCTTAAGTAAGTATGACAACCCCTTTTCGGTGTGGGGTAGACACTAGATTCCATGGTAAGCTCACATGGTCTATGTCGGTTAAGGCTAATTCCCCACTATGACAATAGTATGAACAAGTAGACGAATTATGAACAATAGCTACTCAAGAAGCTTTAGTTAGTATGGGTGAGATTATGGGATCTTATTTGTGCATTGCACAAGTATGCTTTGAGGGTATTTATGATATGTTCCTCTTATGATATGACGATCTATGAGTTGATTATGCTTATGACTTAGGCTTTTCCACTATCTTCAAAATGATGTTTTAACTTAGTAAATTGCATGCATTCAACTAAAATGTCCCTTTTAGCATGTTTTCAATGTTTTTATGCATGGCTATCATACTTAGTGCATTTTTGTCCTATCGTGATGGCTCAATCCAATAGAGAAGTTGTAGATCTGGTGAATCCTAATGTGAATTCGGCTGCTTCAAGGGTTAGAGATTTTTCTAGAATGAACCCTTCTGAATTTTATGGCTCCAGAGTGGAAGAATATCCACAAAGGTTTATCAATGAGGTTTATAAGTTCTTGCTATTATAGGAGTGTCTTCGAAAGAGAAGGCGGAGTTAGCCGCCTACCAACTAAAGGATGTTGCTTAAGTATGGTATGATTAGTGGAAAGGTGGAAGACCCGTAGGAGTGGTCTCGGTAGGATGGGAATTGTTCAAATCAGCATTTCTTGATAGATTCTTTCACCAAGAGTTGAGGGAAGCTAAGGTGGAAGAGTTCATTAACCTTAGCCAAGTAAGTATGAGCGTGAAAGAGTATGCCCTAAAATTCACTCAATTTTCCAATTATGAACCGACTATGGTGGCAGATTCGAGGGATAAGATGAGTAGGTTTTTGACGGGTGTGTCAGACTTGGTTGCAAAATAATTTCGTACGACAATGCTTCATCATGATATGGATATCTCAAGGCTTATGGTATACGCTCAACAAATTCAGGAGTCAAAACTCAAGGAAAAGAATAGAGGGGTGAAAAGAGCTAGAACCGGTTAGGGGAACTTCTCCAATGCTAGCTCTGATGGACAAGGTCGACCAAGGTTTAGGCAAATGTTTTCCAACTAAGGCTCCTCTAGTGCTCCAACGGTCAGCAAGGATAGGGTTTCCAACCCTAAACCTCAAGGAGGTAATAGTGGTAGTTCTTATGTAGCTATGCCCAATTGTGCAAAATATGGAAGAAAGCATGATGGTAAGTGCCTAGTTAGCACCGATGGGTGTTTTAGTTGTGGGAAGATTTACCACAAGATGAGAGATTGTCCAATGCTCAAGGTTAAGGGGAGAGAAGATAAACAAGCTCCTCCAAGCGGTTCAAACTTCAATGCCCCAAATCAAAACCACTTTTATGCCCTTCAATCCCTGGGTGACCAAGAGAGCTCCCCGGATGTGGTGACCGGTATGCTAAATTTTTTTCTATTGATGTATATGCCTTGTCAGATCCCGGTTCTACTTTTTCATTTGTGACACATTTTGTGGCCATGACGTTTGATATACTCCCGGAAGTGTTAGTAGAACCTTTTTTGGTCTCTACCTCGGTTGGTGACTCGTTGGTGGCTGAGGGTCTGTAGGAGGTGTCCCGTTTCCTTATCCCATAGAGTCACTTTGGTGGATTTGGTAGACTTAGACATGCTAGACTTTGATGTGATTTAGGGTATGGATTGGTTGCATGCATGTTATGCCTCTATCGATTGTTGGACTCGGGTGGTTACATTCCAATTTCCAAATGAGCCTATCTTAGAGTGGAAGGGGGCAAAATCTATACCTAGAGGTCAATTTGTCTCTTGTTTTAAATCTATGAAGATGATCTCCAATGAGTGTATTTACTATCTTGTTAGGGTGAGGGATGTTGAATCTGAAACCCCTTCTCTAGGAAGTTTTTCTCGATGATTTGACCGGTATTACTCCCGAGCGAGAAATAGATTTTGGAATTGACCTTTTACTAGATACGCAACATATCTCCATTCTTTCTTATAGAATGGCTCCGGCGGAGTTAAAAGAGTTGAAAGAGCAATTAAAGGATTTATTAGATAAGTGTTTTATCCGACCAAGTATCTCTCCATGGGGTGCTCCCATGTTATTTGTTAGAAAGAAGGATGGGTCTCTTAGAATGTCCATCGATTATCGTCAATCGAATAAAGTGACCATCAAGAATAAGTACATCTCCCAAGGATAGATGAGTTGTTTGACCAACATCAAGGGGCTAGCTATTTTTCAAAGATTGATTTTCGTCCGGGTTATCACCAATTGAGGGTAAGAGGGGTTGATATTCCCAAGATGGTCTTTCGAACCCATTATGGTCACTATGAGTTTGTGGTAATGACATTTGGGTTGATTAATGCTCCGACAGCGTTAATGGATTAGATGAATAGAATGTTTAGGAAATACTTAGAGATGTTTGTGATTGTGTTTATCGATAATATCTTGATCTACTCAAGGAGTGAGAATGAACATGTGGACCATTTGAGAATTGTATTGCACGTTCTTAAGGAACAACAACTTTTTGCAAAGTTTAGCAAGTGTGAATTTTAGTTAAGGTCCGTAGCTTTCCTTGGTCATATTTGTGTCAAGCGAGGGTATTGAGGTAGATCCGAAGAAGACGGATGCGGTCAAGAGTTGTCCTAGACCTCTAACTCTTTCTGACATTAGAAGCTTTTTGGGTTTGGCCGGTTACTATATGAGGTTTGTTGAGGGACTTTCCTCCATTGCTTCTCCGTTGACAGCTTTGACTCAAAAGAAGGCTAAGTTTGTGTGGTCGGAAGCTTGTGAGAAAAGCTTCCAAGAGTTGAAAGATAGATTTACTTCCGCTCCGGTGTTGACCTTACCGGGGGTACAAATGGTTTTGTGGTATATTGGGACGCCTTTAGAGTGGGGTTGTGATGTGTCCTCATGCAAAATGGTAAAGTGATAGCCTATGCTTTAAGGCAACTTTAAATCCATGAGATGAATTATCCGACCCATAATATTGAATTAGTGGCGGTTGTGTTTGACTTATAAATATGGAGGCATTATTTGTATGGGGTCCATGTGGATGTTTTCACCGATCATAAGAGTCTTCAATATGTATTTAGTCAAAAGGACTTGAATCTTTGTCAACGAAGGTGGTTAGAACTCTTAAAGGATTACGACATGAGTGCCCTTTACCACTCTGGCAAAGTTAATGTGGTAACGGATGCACTTAGTAGATTGTCTATGGGAAGTGTGGCTCATGTAGAGGATGGAAAGAAACAATTCGTTCTTGATGTGCATAGGTTGGCTCTGCTAGGTGTTCAACTAGTGGATACCACCGAGGGTGGTGGCATGGTTCATAATGGTTTCGAATCATTCTTTGTAATGGATGTGAAGTCTAAGCAAGGTCTTGATCCTATAATAGTTGAGTTGAAGGAGTCGGCACTCAAGCAGTCCATTGAGGCTTTCTCCTAGGGGGAGATGAGGTGCTTAGGTACCAAGGTTGGTTATGTGTTCCGGATGTTGATGGTTTGAAGGAACAAATTTTAGAGGAAGCTCATAGTTCGCGATATTCTATTCATCTGGGAGCCACCAAGTTGTACTGTGATCTACGGGAAGTCTATTGGTGGAATGGTATGGAATAAGATATTGCGGGATTTGTAGCGAAATGTCCTAATTGTCAACAAGTTAAGGTTGAGTTTCAAAGGCCGGGAGGCTTGTCCCAAGATATAAGTATTCCCACTTGGAAGTGGGAAGATGTAAATATGAACTTTATTGTGGGTTTCCCTCTCACCCGAAGGCAACATGATTCTATTTGGGTCATTAATATCGGATGGCAAAATCAGCCCACTTTATTCCCGCCAAGGTTTCTTATTCGGCAGAAGACTATGCTAAGTTGTATATAAGAGAAATAGTGAAATTGCATGGATTTCCTCTATATATTATTTCTTATCGGGGTACTCAATTTACTTCTCACTTTTGGAAGTCATTCCAAAATGGGCCTTGTACTAAGGTTAAACTTAGCACGATTTTTCATCCCCAAACCAATGGGCAAGCAGGGTGTACCATCCAAACATTGGAAGATATGGTAAGGGCATGTGTTATAGACTTGAAGGGTAATTGGGATGACCATTTGCCATTAATAGAGTTTGCCTACAATAATAATTATCACTCAAGTATCGGTATGGCTCCCTTTGAAGCCTTGTATGGTAGGAGATGTAGGTCTCCGGTTGGTTAGTTTGAAGTGGGTGATGTTGCTTTGATAGGTCTCGAGCTAGTTTATGAAGCCATTGAGAAAGTTTGGCTTATTAAAGAGAGGTTAAGAACGGCTCAAAGTAGACAAAGGTCATAATGTCGATGTGAGAACAAAGGATTTAGAATTTGAAGTTAATGATTGGGTCTATTTGAAAATCTCACCCATGAAGGGTGTGATGAGATTTGGCAAGAAAGGGAAACTTAGTCCCCGGTATGTAGGTGAAGAGTCTAAGATTTAGACTCATTTGAGGCCTTGTTTATATAGATTTAGTGTCTTGAAATGCTTAACTTGTGCCATAAACTAATGCTAAAGTCTTGATTTTTAGGTATATCGCTTAGGGAGCAGACAAGGACACTTACATGCAAAAAGGAACAAAACAAACTAAAGAAGTGAACAAAGGCGAGTGTCACGCCCCGAGGCTACCCCTTGGACGCAAAACGGGACATATGATCACGAGTGACCCCAAGCTAACCCTGCTGGCATAATCATAGGCATACAAAGATAAACTGAGCATTCAAAACTATGAGGAGGCTAAATCATATGAAAATATGAAATGAAATGATGGGGAATCCCCATATATTGTTTGAATATAAGAAAAACTGAGAGTTTGAAAACAATAGAAAAGTCAAACTCTACGACAAAATTTGAAACTAACTATGTCTAAAATAAAGCCTCAACTGACTAGAAATACTGGGACATGCCCTAGCTAGATCTAGCAAAACTGAAACTAAAGCTAAAAGCGATAAAATAATCATGTCATTAGTCCTCGAAGAATGAGGACTCACCACTACTACTGCTGGACACAAGATCGGGAACCGATCTATACGTGATATGATTGTTGAGGACCTGAACCTATATCACGAGAAGATGTAGCGCAGAGTATGTGTCAGTACATGAAAGGTACTGAGCATGAGGGATAGAGTAAAGCTGAAATAACATATATCTAAACAAAGCAATAAAGCAATAATATAATCTGAACATGATATAGATGTTGAATACTGAACTAACTGAATGCAATGACCAAGTTTATAACATGCTAAGACTAAATATTGAATGTACTGATAAATGGTCAATGCAATAGAGTCTGATTTAACTGTGGGAGCTACTAATAACTGACAATAGATTGAATGATTAATACATTATGACTGAATTTTTGTCATATACTAGATAGCTCAAAACTGACATGCAAACTGAGAATGCACATTAATAAACTGATAATGACACATTCAAAAACTGAGGCATGTATATCTGAAATAACTGAAATATCTGGCCTATCATGTGCAATTCACGAACTAAAGAACTACATAGCTAGGGATCTAAAATTCATGAAAGAAACCAAGTAATAACATGATAATCTGATTTGGAACATTTAGATCACTAATTCATGATAATCTGCTGAAGTTCTAGAAACCCTAGGTCTAGTCATAATAAGGGAATCAAGAATCTAACTGAAATCTAGGGACCTAATGGGCGAAAGGAACCCACTAGTGAAATTCCACATACATGGTGACGAAATTCATGAAGAAATTTTTCAATTTTGGGGCTGGAACTGATGGAACTTTGTTGCGTTCTTGAACTAGGGTTGCTCGCCTCTTTCTTCTCTTACGCTGTAATTTTTCTAAGTTTTGATGAATGATTTGACTTAGGTAAGTTCTAGTTATGTTTCTAGGCTAAAACCGATTAAAACCACATAGTTTGGGTGTCTAATGAATAGGGGAAAGACCAAAATAACCCCACTTAAAATACTGACGGGGCCGACCACAACCACTTTCACGGGCTGTGAAAGAGACCACGAACCATGGGACTGGTCGTGGTCCTTGGCCAGGAGCTGGGGGTTCTGGGGTTTGGTACACGAGCCCTAACCACGGCCCATGTGGAGGACCACAGACCGTGAATGTCCCTGTGGTCCTCACTTGGGCTGAGGTCTGGAGGCACAAGTCTAGGGGTCTACTGGTTAGGCTTCACGGATGCCCCCACGACCCGTCTTCAGGACCACGGACCGTGAAGGTCCCCGTGGTCTTTACTTGGGCGAGAGGTGGCTTAGGGCTAAGCTTTGGGGCCTACTGGTTCACCCCTACGGACGCCACCACGGTTCGTCGTCAAGACCACGGCCAGTGAAGGGTCCCGTGGCCTGGTGGAGTTCAACTCCAGACCACGGGCAGGTTAACGGGCCGTGGACCCTATCACGGTCGGGGAATCCTACCGTGGTTCACTGGTTTAGGTAAGTTTTCTGCAATTTTTTTCTAGGTCTGGTTTTCGAGGTGTTACAATATCTCCCCCTTGGGAACATTCATCCTCGAATGAAGGCTAAACTAGCTGAAATGGAGGGAGAGAGCTGCAAACCCTACCACTAAACACCGGGAGCTTATTTCTGACTGAACTAAGTTCTAAGAACATGTAAATACGCTGAAAATGCAAGTACAAACCGAAGGAACATGATACTAAGACTAAATTTACGCATGAATGACTGAGAAACTCTAAAGGAACTATTACCTCAAGCTGGAATGGAACCGAAAGGAAAGAGAATGATGATACTTGGCCTTCATGGCTGCTTCTGCTTCCCAAGTAGCTCCTTCTACGGACTGACTCCTCCACAAAACCTTAACTGAAGCGACTTTTTTGTTTCTCAACCTTCGAATCTGACGATCAAGAATCTCAACTGGTACCTCTTCATAAGTGAGACTATCATTCACATCCATACTTTCTAAAGGTATAATAGATGCTGGATCACCCACACGCTTATTTAACAATGAGATGTGAAAAACCGGATGCACTGCTGCTAGTTCTGTTGGCAACTCTAACTAATATGCCACTTTACCAACCCTTTTCAAGATCTTGTAAGGGCCTACATATCTATGGCTGAGCTTTCCTTTCTTGCCGAATCTCATCACCCCTTCATAGGTGACACTTTCAGGAAAACTCAATCATCAACTTGGAACTCTAATTCCCTTCTCCTTACACCTGCATATGATTTCTGGTGACTCTGGGCTTTTTTAAGTCTATCTCTAATGAATTGCAATTTCTCCATAGCATCATGAACTAAATTTGGTCCTATCAAGGCTGCTTCACCTACTTCAAACCAACCAACTGGAGATCTACACAT
This sequence comes from Solanum chiquidenum, assembly GCA_029582725.1. Taxonomy (NCBI): domain Eukaryota; kingdom Viridiplantae; phylum Streptophyta; class Magnoliopsida; order Solanales; family Solanaceae; genus Solanum; species Solanum chiquidenum. The sequence continues at coordinate 22,687 of JAJOOS010003238.1, read as the reverse complement.
ATGCCCAAACAATGCTTCATAAGGGGCCATCTGAATACTGGAATGGTAACTATTATTATAGGCGAACTCTATAAGGGGAAGGTGATCATTCCAACTACCCTTGAAGTCGATCACACAAGCTCTCAACATGTCCTCTAAGGTCTGAATGGTACGCTCTGCCTGACCATCCGTCTGTGGATGAAATGTTGTGCTAAGATTAACTTGACTACCAAGAACTTTCTGAAACGACTTCCAGAAATGAGAGGTAAACTGAGGACCTCTACCTGAGATGATGGACAAAGGAACCCCATGAAACTTGACTATCTCATTAATGTAAAGCTTAGGGTAGTCCTCCGCTGAATCTATAGTCTTGACAGCCAAAAAACGTGTAGACTTAGTAACTCTATCAACAATCACCCAAATGGACTCATGCTATCGCGTGTACGAGGTAAACCTGTGATGAAGTCAATGTTGATCACTTCCCACTTCCAAGTAGGAATGTCAATCTCTGGAGTCATACCTCCTGGTTTTTTATGTTCTACCTTGACTTGCTGACAATTGGGGCACTTAGCCACAAAATCTGCTATATCTCTTTTTATGCCATTCCACCAAAAAACTTCCCAAAGGTCATGGTACATCTTAGTGGCGCCTGGATGAATAGAATATCTGGAGTGATGGGCTTCTGCTAGAATCTGTTGTTTCAACTCGCCCACCTCAGGAACTCATAATCGACCATGATAGCGAAGCACACCATCTCCGCCTTGGGAGAAAACCTCAACTCTTTGCTGATGGACTGCACCCTTAAGTTGAAGCAATATCGAATCACTATCTTGCTTTTCCTTAACCTCCACTACCAACGAAGATTCTGACCCATCGTAAACTGTTACACCACCATCTGATATGCTCATAAGACGAACTCCTAATCGAGCAAGTCTGTGAACATCCTTCTCTAGTTCCTTTCTTTCTTCCTCGACATGTGCTACACTTCCCATAGATAGTCTGCTAAGACCGTCTCCTACTACATTGGCCTTACCAGGATGGTAATGCACACTCATATCATAATCTTTGAGGAACTCAAGCCATCTCCTTTGGGGAAGATTCAACTCTTTTTGGGTGAACACATATTGAAGGCTCTTATGGTCTGTGAACACATATACGTGAACACCATACAAGTAGTGTCTCCAAATCTTAAGTGCAAACACCACTGCTACGAGCTCGAGGTCATGAGTCAGATAATTCTTCTCGTGCACCTTAAGATGTCTACAAGCATAAGCTATAACCTTACCTCGCTACATCAGCACACATCTTAGGCCGACTTTGGAGGCATCACAATAAATAACATAACTGGCTAACCCCTCTGGTAGAATCAAAACAGGAGTTGTAGTCAACCTAGTTTTAAATTCTGCAAAGATTTTCTCACAGTCATCTAACCACTGAAACTTGACTTTCTTCTAAGTCAACTTAGTCAATGGAGAGGCTATAGATGAAAACCCTTCCACGAACCATCTGTAGTAACCTTCTAGACCCAAGAAACTTCTGATATCTGTAGGAGAGGTAGGTCTGGGCCATTGTTTCACTGCTTCTATTTTCTGAGAATCTACTCGAATCCCTTCACTAGACACTATATGCCTAAGAAAAGCAACTGACTGCAACCAAAATTCGCACTTACTAAACTTAGCAAATAATCGGCGATCTTTGAGAGTCTGTAGAACAACCCTTAAATGATTTGCATATTCTTCCTCATTCCTAGAGTAAATGAGGATATCATCAATAAAGATGATAATGAACAAGTCCAAATACTGCTTGAACACTCTATTCATCAAATCCATGAAAGTTGCAGGAGCATTGGTTAGTCCAAATGACATAACTACAAATTCATAATGACCATACCGAGTCCTGAAGGCTGTCTTCGGAATGTCACTATCTCTGACTCTAAGCTGATGATAACCGGATCTGAGGTCTATCATTGAGTAATGACTAGCACCCTGAAGTTGGTCAAACCAGTCATCAGTCCTAGGGATTGGATACTTATTCTTGATTGTGACCTTGTTCAACTGCCTATAGTTAATGCGCATCGTGAGATAACCCTCTTTCTTCTTTACGAACAACACTGATGCACCCCATGGCGAAATACTATGTTTGATGAAGCCCTTATTTAGAAGGTCTTTCAATTGCTCCTTCAATTCCTTAAACTCAGCTGGAGCCATTCTGTAAGGAGAGATAGATATAGGCTGGGTATTTGTAAGGAGATCAATTCCAAAGTCAATTTCCCTTTTGGAGGAACTCCGGGAAGATCTTCTCGAAACATTTCTGGGAACTCATTTACTACAGAAACTGACTTAAGAGTTGGGATTTCGGAGATTGAATTCCTAACCCGAACTAGATGATAGAGACACCACTTAGAAATAATCTTTCTGGCCTTAAGGTAAGAAATTAATCAACCCATTGGCGCTAAGCTACTACCCTACCATTTTAAGATTGGTTTGTTTGGAGACTGAAAATAAACAATCCTAGTTCTACAATCGACTGAGGCATAACATGAATGTAACCAATCCATTCCTAGAATGATATCGAAGTCTACCATTTCTAACTCTACAAGATCTACTGAGGTGACTTTCTGAGAGACTATGACATGGCAATTTATGTATACCCGTCGAGCTATAACTGGGTCACAGACTGGAGTAGAGACTGAGAAGGGTTGTGAGAAAGTTTCTAGGCTAATACTGAATTTGACCGCTATATAAAGAGTTACAAAAGACAAAGTAGTCCCTAGATCTAACAATGCATAAACATCAAGATCAAATATTCGTAACGTATTAGTGACTACATCCGGAGAATCTTCCTAATCCTGGTGAGCCTGGAGAGCATACAACCTGTTCTGGCGCTGACCGCCACCTGTAAGAGATGAGTTACCCTGCTGACTTCACGTATCAGGACACGAATTCCAGTTCAAGTTCCAATGATCGCGAGTAGTAATATAACCCAACCAAGGGTATAGATCGTTCCCACAGGGACCGATTAGTAGTTGAGAATCAAATAAAATAGTCAAATTATGTTCTAATCAATCATAGCTATAAACATTAACGAATACAAGCATATTAAATCAAAAATTGACACGAATGTCGATTATCAGTAGGGGGTTTTGTATTCTACTAATGAACAAAAACAACAAAAATATAAAGATGCGAGATAGGGAGACGAGATTCTTGGGATTTGCTAGGAATATGGGATAAAATATAGTATTGGGTAAAAGCTATTAATAGTAAATCACTGAATATTTGTGACTAGGCTAGACTTTAGTGGGAGTAAATTCTCTCTCGAGCAACGTACCCCAAATCAACTTGGTTTCTCTCAAACACCTAGTTGCAGCATTTAAGAGCAGCCTCCGCCTTAGTCCATTCACTCTCTCGAGCTGAATGTGTGGGAGAAGGTCTAGGACTCTCTTGAGCTAAACCCACGACGACCCAATAACCACCGGCTATCGATTTAATAGTCTTAGTTTTAAAACCTCTCTCTCGAGCAAGACAAAAACACTAAGATGAAATTGTATTTGCAACTACAATCCCATTAAGTTTAAACACTACTACTAAACGAAATCATATATAAACAACAAATAGACTAACAATAAGCAATACCCAACATGAAATTTAACCCATATTCACAAAATCACACCCCAAGAATTGGGGTTTTAGCTAGAAATGAAAAAGAGATAGAAATCACTACTAACAAGTGTTTCCATCAAGTGGGTACGATAGAAAATGTCTTTAAACACGTCTAGGATGAATATTCTTGGATACCCACTTCCAATTTCTTAGAGTTGAAAACCTTCAAAACCTTAAAGCTCAAGAACAATGTCTCCCAAAAACTCTAAGAACTAAAAACTTAAAATATTCTAAAAATCAGTAATAATTCGCTACAACTTGGTACTAAGCTACAAATTTAAATGGATATTTATAGTTTTCTAAAATTTGTGCTGCGAAGGACAACTCGGTGCAGTTAGTCGGGATCACCGATGCATTCGGCGATCCACCCTTTGGTCTGGTTCATTGCCTTTCAGCTTTTGCCTTCAGCATCTTCACGTTTTGAATCATTGGGCGATATGGTGTTGCTTCGTGGAACTGTTCGGTGGTGCGCTGACTGCTCCCTTTCATCGCCAACTTGATCTTTTCCTTTAGGGCTCAGCACACTAGAACTTTGGGCGAGGTTAAGGCCATTAGGCGATCCTCACGCCTTTTTTTCTTCGTCTTTTCAGCCGCCTTGTTCCTTTTAGCCAAGTAGTGTCCATGCTTTGCCTCAAAATCCAAATACTTGAAACTCAAGGCTTTTCATCAGTTATTGAGACAAAATATGCATTTGAGGACACTAAATCTATCAAAATAAAGCCCTAAATGAGTCCAAATTGTGGACTCATCAACACCCCCAACTTAAACTTTTGCATGTCCTCAAGTAAAACTCAGTTCAGTAGTCCAAAGAGGATGTCCCAAACAGTGCTACACAAGACTCAATCATGAATGCACACAAAAAGTCTCAACTTAATCATGCAAGGATCAATGGTGCAATCAAAGTTTCAAGTTGTGACTCACCATTATCAAAGAATCTCAAGCTAACTATACTTGCTTCAAATGCAAGTTCAAGCTGAACAAAGGAAATCAAATGCCCTCACAAAAAGAATGATTCCATATTCACTCAATGGTTCAATCAACTAAAGTTCCGGAATCAAGATCAACACTCACACTCAAAAAGATAAACACAATGCATGATTTCACCCATAGGGTTGCCTTTATTTTCCAATCGATTTTTGCTTCAGCTCATTTAACATCAAAAAAGTCTTTTCAAAGCTTATAATGGGGTTGAGTGTAATGGTATGGTCATTTATGCTTATAGGCCAAAAATCCTCATAAAATGTGATGTGAACAACACCTTCTTTCCTTTTTTTTTATCAATTTCATTCAAGCTCAAAAGTCACCGCTTATTCATCTTCCATGAGGAACCCCATTTTCTTTGTATTTCCACAACTTTATTTCACAACTTTTTCTTTCTTTTTCTTTTTCAATCTTTTCTTCTTTTTCTCTCCTCTATTTTTTTTTTATATATGATGGGGTTCATTTTTCTCAAAACATGGACACAAGGGACTTTTTTGCATTTACTTGATTTGCCTTCTCTTTTCACCACACCCCCAACTTAGGCTTTTGGCCTAAGTTGGCTATTCAAACAAACCACAAATCATGAGGATTACGGGTAATGGGTCAATAAAAGGTAGCAAAGTTATCGAGTTTCTTCCAAGAAAAGTTAAGGTTCAAAGGGTGCTCAAAAGAGGTTCACACACTCACAAGGTAGGCCACAAGAGAGGTATACTTTAAAATTGGTTCACACTCTTTAAATTTGCCTAAGATCATTTCAAGAAATTGCATCACTTAGTCAACCGGACTAACGGGGAAAGTTCTAGGTGTCATCATGCATGGTTCACGGTAAGCTCATCGAACAAGGCATTCGACACCAAAGTCAAACAAGACTCCACACTTTCGCTAGTGTGCAATGTTCATCACAAGAGACTCGATTTGATAATTGGCTAGTCACAACGAGATGCAGGGAGTTCACTTATTGTCTTTGCAACTTCAATTGACCTCGTTGTAGCCGCACATTCATTTTTGTTCAATTATGAGCACTATTCAGGTCATCGGTATTGATCAAAACCGATACTCAAATTTGCATAAGAACAACCACATTCAATACAAACAAGAGGTGGCAAAATTTTAATTTTTTTTTCCGGAAGGGTCAAAATCACTTACAATTTAAAATAAAAGGAACCACAAGCTCAAACATCCACAAGAAGAAGTATTAAACACAATTTTACGCACAATGACCCAAATATATAAATAAAATTGGAGCATAATCAGCACACAAAGGTGGGCCTCACCCCACCACAAACAAAAACCATTTGTCCCCAAATGCAAATAGGAATTATTCAACAGTAAAGTAAAGCAAAATAGAGAGGGAGGCAAAGAGGGGATCATATCTATGTAGTCTCTCCATTTTTCTGGGCATTAGTGCCCGATGCCTCACCCTGAGCATGGGCATCAGTTGCCGAGGTTACCTCAGGAGGAATAGCAGTACCAGATTCACCAAGTTTTGTCGAGTGTGAGTCTGCCAGAAAGACATACATCACCCTACAGAATCCCCGGGCCCATGAAGGAATATTAGGGTCTAGGGTAACGGTTTTCCTGGAAGAAGTGGGCCTTTTGCCCTTGCCTTTCCAAGTAGTTGTGGGTAGTTTTATAGCTTTGCCTTTCGACGTAGATGCATCCTCATTTATCACAATCACTTTGGACTTCTGTTGGGCTGGTGTTATTCTTTCAGCAACTTTTGATTTAGTCATGTCTGGAAAATCTCAAAGAGAAGTTAGAAAATCTTAAACAAAAGCACAACAGAATAATTTTAGACAGGTTCGCCAAACCAGAGGGCGAATCACTGAATTTCTTGGGCGAGCTAGATAGAGCTCGCAGAAGGAATTAGCTCTAAAAGCTGTAGCAAGTAGGCGATGGGGGGAACCACTCGGCGTGTCACCAATAGCTTTCGCCGAACAAGGATAGATCCGCCGAAAGTTCAAGTGCACAAAGGTTCAGGGGTGCAGACAAAGGGCAACTGAAAAGCCTTTCGGCGAGTCGCTGAGTGCTTTTGGCGACCTCAGGCTTCTCGCCGAAAGTTACAGACTTCAACTACTCACTTAGCAAGAAATTAAAGGTGAGATGGGGGAACTAGGCAAACTGCCGAGTTGTTTGGCAAGCTCGACCCAGCTCGCCAAATGACCCAACTTGCCTACCTTCAACTCACTTTCTCAAATTCAACCCCGCAACACCCGATAATAAAATCAAAGCATGCACTAGTTCAATTAAGCTCAGACCCATCACACCAAAACACGACCCCTCAAATTTTTTTCCAGCTTAAGGCATACAGTTACTAGATTTCAACAATCACAACTACTCGAGCAAGATTATCAAATTAAATCATGCATGTAAATAATCTAATCCTATCAGGCAGGATCAGAACACTCCAACAAGATTAGGCTATTGCAAATGAGTATAATGTTTGATAAAATAAACTCGGGGCATAGAAAACCAACCTTCTTTTTTTTCGATAAAGAGAAGATTGAAATGCTAGGTGGTAATGTATTCCAACTCCAAGCACAAATCAACACTAAAAATACTCTAAAAATGTGAAAATATAGGAACTAGCATGCGGGTGTGAGTTTGGGAAGATAAAAAGTGAGGGAAAGTGAATGAGTTTGAAACTTTTAAACCTTTGGCCTGCAAAACCGTCCAGTTTTCGCCCATTCGGCGATGTTAGTCGAGCTCGCCTATCCTCTCGGTGATTCATCGAGAGTTCATTTACCTCACCGAATTTTACAGAACCTCTAGTTAGTATGGGGGTCCCAACGGCGGTCTCCGTCAAGATCGCTGACATGGTCGGCGATTCACCTATAATTTCCTATGCTCGCTGAGTTTTACAGACTCTAATTTGAAGATGTCTTGATTCAAATGGTGGATTAGGTCAGGCTCGCCGACCCCTTCGGTGACTCGCCGATTGGATCTGTTGCTCGCCACCCTGCACTTTTTCAAACACTTTCCACACTTCAACATGTACAAACAACACACCATTATTTTACCAAAACACAAATAAAAGAAATAAAAAGGGTTTTGGGTTGCCTCCCAAACAACGCCTTAGTTAACGTCGCGGCACGACGCAAGTCCACCTTTGAACCTCATTCTTGGGGTTATCCATAGTATCACTAGGCAAACCTCCCTGCTGTCTTGGATTGCGATGAGATGATATATGACCCATTTGGGTCTCCAACTACTATATCGACACTGAATGGGAGGTGATGGTCTGGCTAAGGGTGGACATATCGTCTTTCATTTCTTTCAAAATTTTGTCTGACCCTTCAACTTTGCAGAGGATACAAGAGAGCATATCCTGAAACCTACCACCTTCTGAATCCTTCGGCTTTTGGCGCTCATGGGGAGGCACATACATGTCCTTCTCCCCATCCTTCCAGTTAGGATTTCAGTCCTTCCATTCTCTGTCGCGATCCTTCCAACCATCCTCTCTAGCCCAACCTTGGTTACAACCCTGCCTTGGGTAGTTTGAACGATAACCACCGCCTTGGTTGGCTAGAAAATTTACCTCCTCATTATACAAGGTTTCAAACTTCGTCTCCTCAGGATTTGCACACTCGATACCCACAACATTTACCCCCGAGCACCAGCTCCCATGACATTTTTGGACAAAATGTTAAGTTGTGTCATGATCTTGGCTATGTTTTGGTCCCTCTCCTGATCTTTTTCCATCTTCTCCTTGGTTAATTTGAATGTAAAAGGGGAGACTTGATCTTCACGGTTGTACCAAAACCGATTTATTGTGGTCATGCCATCTAATAGCTGAGCTGCTATCATGTAAGGTTGTTGCATCAATCCTCCTGGAGAAAGTTGGTTAGCAACGCCGTTGTTCACCCAGTCTAGGCTCCGATAGAAATATTGCAGCAATACATTGTCAGGCAAGCCATGAGTTGGGCATTGGAGTACCAACTTCTTGAATCGCAGCCAAGTCTCATGAATTGGCTCGCCCTCTAAATGCTTAAAGCTTTGGATACTGTCCCGAAGAGTCATCATCTTCGAGGGAGGGAAAAATCGCACATTAAATGCGGTGATCAACTCCGCCAACCACTTGCACACTTCTCCCGTCAACGAGAAAGGGAATAACTTTAACCGGACTGACTCCTGAGAGATGTTTTTGAAAGAGAATGGTCCGCACACATCCACGAAGTTTCGAAGATGCTCGTGAGGATCCTCATGAGCCAATCCACTGAAAATTTCCTTTAGTTGCAACAATTGCAACATAGTTCTCGTTATATGGAACATTGCATTTCCTTCAGCTGGAGGTAAATGGATGGCCCCAATACCTCCCATGATATGGGGATCATTAATGTTGGGCTCTTGGACATCCTTCAAATTTCCGATGTCGTCTTGGTGGCCCACCTGGCTGCCGTTGCTGCCATTAACACTCATGCTTCCTTAAATATTTACAAAAACAAACAAAACAAAACTAAAAATTAAGTAAGTAGAACTACAACTAACAAGAACAAAAATCCTACGTAACTACAAATTCTCTAATAACACCACTCCCCGACAGCGACACCATTCTGACTTCACGTATCAGGACACTAATTCCAGTTCAAGTGCCAACGATCGCGAGTAGTAATATAACCCAACAAAGGGTTGGGATCATTCCCACATGGAGCGGTTGGTAGTCGAGAATCAAATAGCAAAGTAAAATTATGTTCTAATCAATCATAGCTATAAACATTAATGAATAAAAGCATATTAAATCAAAAAGTGACATGAATGTTGATTATCAATAGGGGGTTTTGTATTCAACTAATGAACAAAAACAATAAAAATATAAAGATGCGAGATAGGGAGACGGGATTCTTGGGATGTGATAGGAATATGGGATAAAATATACTATTGGATAAATGTTATTGATAGTAAATCACTGAATATTTGTAACTAGGCTAGACTTTAGTGGGGGTAAATTCTCTCTCGAGCAACGTACCCCGAATCAACTCGATTTCTCTCAAACACCGAGTTGTAGAATTTAAGAGCACCCTCCGCCTTAGCCCATTCACTCTCTCGAGCTTATTGTATGGGAGAAGGTCTAGGGTTCATTCTCTCGAGCTGAACCCACGACGACCCAATAACCACCAACTATCGATTTAGTAGTCTTAGTTTTAAAGACTCTCTCTCGAGCAAGCCAAAAACACTAACATGAAATCGTATTTGCAACTACAATCCCATTAAGTTCAAACACAACTAATAAATGAAATCACATTTAAACAGCAAATATACTAACAATAAGCAATACCCAACAGGAAATTTAACCCATATTCACAAAATCACACCCCAAGAATTGGGGTTTTAGCTAGACATGAAAAAGATATAGAAATCAATACCAACAAGTGTGTCCATCAAGGGGGTATGATAGAAAATGTATTTAATCACGTCTAGGATAAAGATTCTTGGATACCCACTTCCAATTTCTTGGAGTTGAAAACCTTCAAAATCTTCAAGCTCAAGAACAATGTCTCCCAAAAACTCTAAGAACTAAAAACTGAAAATATTCTAAAAATTAGTAATAATTCGCTACAACTTCATACTAAGCTACATATTTAAATGGGTTTTTATAGTTTTCAAAAATTTGTGCTACGAAGGACCACTCAGCGTAGTTAGATGGGATCGCCGATGCACTCGGCGATCCGCCCTTTGGTCTAGTTCATCGCCTTTCAGCTTTTGCCTTCAACATCTTCGCATTTTGAATCATTGGGTGATATGGTGTTGCTTTGCGGAACTGTTCGACGATGCGCCGACTGCTCCCTTTCATCTCCAACTTGATCTTTTCCTTCAAGGCTCAGCACACTGGAACTTTGGGCGAGGTTAGGGCCATTCGGCGACTCGCCTAATGCATTAGGCGATCCTCAGGCCTTCTTTTCTTTGTCTTTTCAGCCGTCTTATTCCTTTTTGCCAAGTAGTGTCCATGTTTTGCGTCAAACTCCAAATACCTGAAACTCAAGGCTTTTCATCAGTTATTGAGATAAAATATGCATTTGAAGACACTAAATCTATCAAAATAAATCCCTAAATGAGTCCAAATTATGGACTCATCACCTGCTGAGTCGGGCGACCTGCTGGTGTTGTTGAAGTAGTGCACTATGCTCTACCATTATTACCTCCCTGACCCTACTTAGAAAGACAATCCTTCAACCTGTGACAAGACTGACCACACCTAAAACATCTTTCCTTTCCTGACACTCGCCCGAATGGTTCTTACCACACTTAGGACAAGTTGGGTAGCTTCTAGTGCCTGAAATACTACCTTGATTCTTAGAGCATGATGCTCTACCTTTCTGATCATTATGGAATTTTGACCATTGAATGCTAGCTGATGAAGGTGTTGGAGTTGTAGACTTCTGCTGACACTGCGAGCGATTTTCACCACCCGATTGCTGTTGTGAATAGTCATACCTGACTGTCCTTGCTTTCTTATTCTCCTTGGCCTCTACAACAAATTTGACTATCAAGGACAAATGATTTCGTCACTTATAAATCATATTTCGTCACCAAAGATCTTGTGTGACGAAAATAAATTCGTCAATCAGTCGTCACTAAATGTGCGTCACTAAAAGTATACAAAGACGATTTAGTGCATCGTCACTAAAAAAGTTATATTAACTACAAAAAGAAAAATCGTCCCCAAATGTGTTGATATTTGTGACGAATTTATTTGTCATAAAAATGTAAATTTTTTGTAGTTAATAGTATGATTTTGTCACCAAAAAATTATTTTCACCGACAAAATTACACCGTCACTATTTATTGAGTTCAATTAGTGACAACATCAATTGTCTCTAAAGTTATATGTATTTCGTAGTTGAACAAATGTAATTTTGTCACTAATGACTGCTTTTTATTTACAAAAAAATATTTCGTCCTAAAATTTATAAATTAGGGACAAATTTATCATTATAAAAAGGTTAACAATTTCGTAGTTAAATCTATCATCTTGTCACTAAAAGTATTGTTTTTACCGATAAGATATACTTGTCACTATAAATTATCATGATTAGTGACAATATATTTTGTCACTAAATGTAGTCGACTTATGACGAAATAATTTATTTGTGATAAAAATATTTGTCTTGAAAAGGTTGATTTAGTCGTTGCTAAAAATTACCTTTAATGATATAATCTTTTGATGAGCACAAATATTCGATGACATTTAATTATTCGTATTGATATTATTTTTTAAAATTAGAATTACATAAATTGAAAAATAAATAATAAAAATATCTCAAATAATAATAAAATTCATCCATTATCATACAATTAAAACAACTAAAACAACAAACATTTGATGACGTTCAAATTTGTAAATGGTAATAATTCACTAGTTTCTTATTAATTTGATAATTTATACAAGATTAGTTAATTCATCAATATAAAAAATTTACAAGAAAAAGTCTAAGTCGTGATATGTAACATGAAAATTTATTAAATTAACATCATGACAAATATTAAATTTATTTTTTAAACTTAGCAGATATCATATAATAATATAAACTCAACATAACAAAATAAAACATTTAACATAATAATAAAAAGTGTCACTCATGATCATATAATGTTTTAGAACTAAAATAATATTGAAATAATCTCATTAAAAGATTATTATATGATCCTAACGAAAGTACATAATGTTAGTCGGCAATAAGAAAATAAAAATGTTACTCCTTATATGCTAAAGTAGCCAAATTATCTAATAACTTTACTCTTCATTCAATTTTCCCATTCATGTATGTACCTGTCTGAAAAAGGAAAAAATATAATTTTAATATGTACTCACTGCAATTATGATTTAAACATGATATGTTTTCAAAATTTTAGTTGTAAAATTGATATTAGAATGAGAAATAAATAGAAAAGACACCTACTCAAATTAGACGGTAAAATTGACATTCCTTCTTTCCTAAAGATATAGACCTTGAGCTTTGTCTGCAAACAAAAAATAATAATCAACAATCGAGAAAAAGAAACTTACTTAATATATAGAGCAGTCGAAAAAATTAGATTATATTTTTTTTAAAAGCCCCTAAAAGTCTATAACACAGAACAAACTCATAGGCTAAACACAAGTAACTCGTAGTTTAAATTATGATAGTATTTTTTTTTTACAAAAAAGAACACTAGAATAAAGGGAGACAAAGTTCACAAACTAAAATGCATTTAAGAAACCCACTGAAAATTCAAGTGAGGTATAGCAGAAAGGAAGAGAGAGTTGCATATTCATATATTTAAGGAGTATGCATCTAATAATAAAACACTCAAAATTCAATAAAAATAAAGATAATGGGAGAGAAGTATTACGTGGGAAGATAAGGAGTTGGATGTGGCTAATAACTAAAAGAGAGATTTGTGGAGAACGAAAAGGAAATGAGAGAATTACGTGTGCTTTTTTCCTACAAATTTGGAACTGAATACTCTGTTTTAATTTCTTCATGTGGTTTTGTTAAATACTTTGTCTGATTTTAATTTGACATAAAATTTAACAAAATAATTTAATTTATTTGATTTTGATTTGAATTTAACAAAATAATTTAATTTATTTAATTTTGACTTGACATAAAATTTAAGAAAGTAAATAAGATTTTTAAATCGTGTAATCTTAAATTAAAAATACGTGAAATGTGTCAAAATAGTTTTTAATCTTCTAATTTGAAATATGTCATGTGAAAAATTAGAATTAAAGAGTTACCAAAACAAAGAAAGATAATTTATTTTAAAAAATACACTAAAAAAAAGAGTATGGAAAATAAATTAAAACAAAAGGACTTATAAATATAAAAGAAAAAGTTGGGTAGAAAACTAGTAGCCATGAAATGTGTTGGTTTCATTTTATTTTCACACTTTAAATTTATTATATTACCCATAATTTATGGCTACAAACAATAAAATTTGAGTAGAAAAAATAATAATCAAGACAGAAAAATATTATGAGTGTTACAATTTATATGAATCTTCTAGTTCTTCATTTTCAAAATAATTTCAAGCATGTTTGGTTTGATCTTGAATTTATATTGGATTTGATATATTTTGACTTGAATTTATATGTTCATACTACTCTTTGTTGATGATAAATAGAGGGGCTTCCTCTCATTTTCCAACCGCTGTTTTTTTAATCTCCTACTCTTCTTCTTACATTTAAAAAAATTCGTGTGATTTATGTCGTTGAGTGAGTTCGAAGTTTAGCGGAATATGAGGTACCACTATTTTGATGAAGTAAATCGTTCTATCCTAAGAAGTTAAATTCCATAACCTCGAGTACTTGAGGAAAATAATTTTGATGATATAATAATTATTTTTTGCATAATATATGACATCTAAACAGTTTAACGTGGAATACGCATGCAAAGCACATCTGGTTAGATGACAAGAAAAATACACAACAAATATCATCTATAAGGTAATATTATTGAAATACGACTAATTACACGATTGAACCTCATCAAATTAAAATAAATATATGTATTATTGCATTTAACTAGTAAAAATTTTCATTGACCATCTTCATAGAGTTGTGTGAATAAGAGATATATATGACGATTCACATTGAACATTCACAAAAGAATAAGAATATGCAATATTATTTTGTGCAAAGTTTATTATTCAAATCTTGACTTAAATAAGCAATATTATTTACTATAACATATATTTTCTGAGTTGGTAATTACGTGCAACGTACGTGCCGAAAAACTAGTATATATATATATATATATATATATATATATATATTATTGATATAGTATTAGATTAATTTCACATTTTATTAATTTTTTTATTATTTTAAATAAAGATAAATTTACTTATTCATATATTTATAATAATCACAATTATTTAGTATTCTAATTTTAAAACAACATCTCAATTTTGAGATGCATATTTAGATTTATACATCTAGATCTTAATATTTAAATATGCATCTAAATTCAAACTAAAATCAAATAGTTGGGGTTCTTGAGACCTCCACAATTAAACATATTTTTAGTCATTATAGAAAATAATTAATTAAATATCGATAAGATATTTTATTTTTTTGCAAAATAGACTTACCGTCGATATTATCTTCTGTATAATTGCTCTCTATGATATCACAATCCCCACTCACATTAGATTTTATGTTAGCATCGGCACTTGAATTTTCTTAAGGTATAGTTCGATGATATCATTTTATCATTCTATAGTTTTCTTTTGTTGTTACCTATAGAGAACGCTTTAAAGAAATATTCGTCAATTGCTACTTGCAATTGTAAATAATAAGCCTTATCAAATATTATTTTATATTTAGCTAAAAAAAAAATAGAAAATAATTAAATTATTCAGCTGCAATTTTAAATTTTTGCTATTTAAAATATTGCATATTATGTGACAAAACTATGTTGTCACAAGTTGATTAGAGACAAGAAAATGTTTGTCGCTAATTGATTATATTAGTAGTGACAAAAATTTAGATAGCAATTAAATATAAATTTTGTGGCTAAAGCTTACAACATTTTACTACAAATTATAATTTGTCGCTATTGCAATAACTTATTTTTAGTGACAAAATTTATTCGTGTCCAAAATTATAACTCATCAGAGACAAATAATAATTTGTCACAAATTGGATGCATTATTAGTGACAAAATAAGTTGTCGTTGATAACTTAAAATGCGTCACTAATAGTACTTAATAAATGGCGCCAATTTATTTATTTTTGGTGGGAAACTTAAATGGACAAAACTTTGCTACGAAATTGTATGTTTCGTCACTAAAAGTATTTTGCTCATACATTTACACACGAAATTTAATTTGTCACAAAAAGTGAATAATTAGTGACAAATTTTGTATCGTACCTAATAATTTCGTAGCTAAATATCACATTTGTTGTAGTGTTATAATCATACATAGATTCTTCATAAACTTGCCTTTCAAGGCCCTGAACCAACATCAATCCATAAATATAAGATACTACAATAGATAAGAAAATTGACATGATTGAACCATTACTTCAATATAAACATAAACAATTCAACATACTTCCATAATCAATCAATTCCCAATCTCAAATCACAACTTAGGATTTTGGAGGGAAACATGGGTTCAAGGAAGAAATCATCTTAATTCATATTTAAATCCAAAATTCATTCATAATTCAATGCAATAAAGCCTTTGAAAATCATTTGGAATCGAACCCATGCTAAGATTGAAAATTAGGATTTTTGGGGAAACATTGGAGACATGAAATCACTTTTGAAATTGGCTCCTTGAAAGAAACTAAGTTAAGGATGAAAACCACCATATATTTTAAGGAATAACTCCACGAAAATCACTTGAAAAGGTTGAAAACATGATCTGATCCTCAACGCTTGCTTCCTTCACCTCCAATGGAGGTTTCTAGAGAGAGAACTTTTGGAGGGGTGGGGAGGTTTCTAATTTAGGTTTTGAAATAATGAATTGAAAATAGAGTTTAATACTTGAAAAACCCTTAAAATACTTTAAATAACCAATTAAAACCGTCCCCCAACTTAACTTAACTTAAAATGAATTTACCAAATAGTCCTCACCTTGGCCGAGTCCAAGACAACTTTTGCAGTCATGACCAATGAAACCCCACCCGCGGATCATGGGTGGGTCCACGTGCCATGATGGCACTTCGTGGTTCATGGCGTCAAGTTGGTTTTGAGGGCCTTGACCCACGGAGGCCATCCACGGGGCGTGGATGGACCTACAGGGCATAGGTCCCCTTCCGTAGGTCATAAGATGTTGGGTAGTTTTTGGTTTCTTGGGGTCTTGGGGGTTAGGCTTTAGGGTCCTCCTCAAGGACCTTTAGGGTGGTCCTTGGGGAGTCGTACCTTGACGTTTCACCCCTCAATCCCTCAACCATTGCTTGGGACAACATTTTACACCCTCAAACCTCATATCAACTCAAACGCACACTAGTTAGGCTCTAGTTTAACCTATTCGTTTTACGGGTCGTGACACTAAGAATCTCAAAGACCCACTTCAAATTTCTCAAAAGTGAAAAAACTTCAATTCTTCAAAGCTAAGGAAAAATAGAGAAAAGATGTCTCACTATTCAAAACTTGAATCACAATTCGATATAATAAAAATTCCATCCTAAACTAAATGATCATAAATGTGTTTATAGTCGCCAAAAATGTGCTGCAAAGAGTCACTGGACGAAGTAAGTCGGGCTCGCCGAATCACTTGGTGATCCGCCCTTTGGTTAATTCCATCACCCTTCTGCCTTGACCTTAAGCATCCTCAAGGTCTGTAACTTTGGGTGATCCAACACTGCATCACGGAACCACTCGGCGATCCGCCGACTTCTCCTTTCTCTCGCCAACTCGGTTCTTTCCTTCAGGGCTTGGCACACTAGAACTTTAGGCGGTCAAGCAGTCGTTCGGCGACTTGCCAATTTGACTTGGCGATTACCAGGCTTGCATTTTTTCATTCTTTCGGCTTGCTTCGTTCCTTTTTGCAAACTAGTGTCTTTGCTTTGTTCATCAATCCATATACCTGGAAATCAAAGATTTTACATCAGTTATTGGCACAAAATATGCATTTGATACTACAAGAAATTTCATTTTTAACGACCAATTCTTGGCGACATAATATTAATCCGGTCGTTAATAATATATCTATAACGACAAAATATTTTTGTTGTTGTTAAAAGTTAATTTTTAATTTAATCTCAGCGACTAAATAATTTCCGGATGTTAAAAAAATTAGTATCCGATTGTTAATGAATAATAAAGAAGGCCCCTCTTTAATTATTTTATAAAACAATATCACACGTCTCTCTACGTACCCCACACCTCCCCTCTACATACCCCACTCCTCCCATCCATTTGGAAAAACAAACACTAATATTGGTAAATTTCTGGGTTTGTTTGCTTTGTTGTTAGAGAAATTAGGGGTACGATCTACAGGTAAATCAGCTCTCCTCTACAGTTAGTAAAAAATCAGCAGCTTGGAGGATATAAGTGCTTCTCTCTAATTCTGTTAGAGGTTTAGGGATTCTCGATTTCCATGTTCCCACATTTTATTAGCCGTACGTCTCTCTCAATTCAAAATAATGAGCTTTAGTTTGTTGGAGGAAAATTAGCAAGAAGATAAGATCCAAAGCTTGCGTCAATTTCTAGGTTTGTTGAGAAATTAGTTGTGGGTTTCTTAGTTCTATCTACTTAAGGAAATCATGTATCTCTATTTTGATTGTAGAACACATTCTAATTTGTTGTAAAGAGAATCATTCTTGTCTTCTTACTTCTACTCGGCTTATGGGTCTGCTGGATAATTGAGTATTCTTCTCTTTGGGGTAAGTTTATGCTATTTTTACTTTGAATTGCTTTGTGGAATAATTAATTTTTCCAAATTCTATAGTTTCCCTGATTTTTCAGTTTCCACTTAGGTTTGTTTTTTCTCTTTTTGACTGACAACTTTTTCTATTTTATGCACTAGTGTAATTTAGTTATAACCTTGATAAATGTCTGAATTGAATCCTTTAATATTTCTGCATCCATCTTTTTTCGATTTCTTTTCTTATGGTTCAGGTCATAGAAAAACATAGTTGTCTCACTTCTTCTTTTGATAAAGTAAAGGATAAAACTGTGTCACTTATAATATGATTTGTTTGTACAGACTTGATTTAACTTCTTTCTCTAGCCCTTAACAAATATTTATTTAGCTTATTCTTGCTCGACTTAACGTGTAACCTTATTGTGATTCACTGCATTCGAGTTCACCTTCAAAGTTACCGTTTTGACTAGTTTGTTGGCAAGCATCAATATGAAAAAAGGATGGAGCTTTGACATTCTTTTTAACTTTTTCTTATTTGACGTTTGAATCTTGTCTAATCTCTATGGATAAGTGTGTCGTGATACTTGAATAGAAATTTTCTTGATGCTATTGTTTCTTTGCAATGATGTCATCATAGCTCTTCATTCATATGCCTCTCTTTGACAATGATGTACTCTATATTTGCTTGAGATAGAATCCATCTTGTCTTATAACTTGATTATGTAGGTGCCAAGGAGCTAAAAATTGACTTTTAGAAGAAGCAAAATCACCTCGAGTTTTGGAATATGTTTGCATAGTATGTACTAAAGATCCATTATGGAATCATTCTCTAGTTCAATAGCTATCTATCATAAGAAGTCTCTCCTGTAGCTATCTGTGTATTTTTGTAGTTTGCTTTTACATGAAAGCTAAATAACATTATATATAAATCAACCCATCATTACATATTTTGGCTATTCATTTTACACGGCAACAAAATTGATAACGATTTCATTTTGTTTGCTATGTACATAAGTTTTGTATTTTGGAATGAAAATAGAGAAGGCAACAAGAAATTTATTAATCTCTAGCCTGAACTTTAATTATCAGTCCTCGTCTCTGTAAAATCTAGTCATAAGTCACTATGTATATCCTTGCAACAACTATTCCCTGAATCTTCTTGTCTCTGCTTAGAATTGGTTCATGTATTAACTAGTTTTAGGATTCTCTAAGACAACCAATCACTTCTTAGTAGATGGTTATTGTTTTCCTTATCTGATGCATCATGGATTCTCAAAAGACAACCACAGTTATAACTTATATTATCGTGTTAAATTGACAACTTCTCTTCATACTGCTCATCTTCACCTTGCTGCGACTAATAATCTGGACACATTCTTGGAATTTCCATCACTTTAAAGGTAAGTTTGGATTCTTATAATTATGAACTTGTTTGTGAAATGCCTCATTTTTCTTAAATCTGAACTTGTATTGTATGATTCCACATCAGTTTCTTTTTTCTGTTTTTGTGACTGTGCAATTGAGCATATTAGTCGTAAGCATATATGTTTAATGTACTAATGTGAGAACTCTTGTTAGTATACTTGATTGAAAATAAAATGAGGTGAGATAATGATTGTTATTATAGAAAAATGATTTGCATCTCATTCTTTAAAGAATGGACTGCAAGTGAAACTTGGAAGCAATGTGTTGTTTATTGACTTGATAAGCAGTAGGAAATAGGAAGAAAAATGGATTATCTTCATAATAAAGAATGGATTCTCTTAAGACAACCACATCAGTTCTTAATAGATGGTTATTGTTTTACTTATCTGATGCATAGTGGATTCTCTAAGACAACCACAGTTATAACTTACATTGTCGTGTCAAAATTGACAGCTTCTCTTCATACTGTTCCTATTTACCTTGCTGCGACTAATAATCTGGACACATTCTTGGAATATCCATCTCTTTAAAGGTAAGTTTGGATTCTTATAACTATGAATTTTTTTGTGAAATGCCTCATTTTTCTCAAATCTAAACTTGTACTATATGATTTCATATCAGTTTCTTTTTTCTGTTTTGGTCTCTGTGTAGTTGAGCATATTAGTAGTAAGCATATATATATATATATATATATATGTTGAATGTCCTAATGTGAGAATTCTTGTTAGTATACTTGATTGAAAATAAAATGAGGTGAGATGATCACTGTTATTGTAGAAAAGTGATTTGCATCTCATTCTGTAAAGAATGGATTGCAACTGAATCTTGGAAGCAAGTTGTTGTTTATTGACTTGAATAGCTGTTGGAAATAGGAATAAAAATTCTCGTTTAAGTGCACTAATACCAAATATTAAATAACTGTCATGTGAATAAGTATATTGCAAATAACATTATTCATTCTTTGTGCATGTAGTTTTTTTTCCCCATTCTATGATGAAATCCTTTTGCTTAAAGAAGACTATTGTTTCATCTTTTCCATTTATCCTTAACTTGTCTCCTACTGTCTTGATTATATTTCCACATTAATGAAATGAAATAGGCCTGCTTCTAGTTGGATTAATGTGCAAATGTGTGCCTATTGTTATGTCTCTTGCGATAGCTTTTGTGAATGGAAACTAATATAGAGCGTTTCAAGAGATTTTGGAGTATGAAAGTTCATTCTAAAAATTAAAAAGAGAGCTGAAAGATTACTGCAAAAATGAATACAATGTAATCTTTCAGGAGGAAAGGTTTAGTGTAAGTAAATACACTGTATACGAGAAAAGTTAGATAGACAACATGATTTGAATCTGATTTCTCTAAGTTGTTTACTGATTCAAATATTGGATTTGGAGGTGGGATAACAGCTAAGGATTTGAAAGGTGGTAACTCTTTAAAGGCTGCATTTCTAGATCGCAAGTGAAAAAGAAAAAGAATTATTAAAAAACGCATGGATGAGTTGGAGAATAAATGTGATGAGCTCGAGAGCAAATATGAACAACTTGCAAGTGTAGTGTTTGGTGAACCTTCATCACCGCCATCTTCCACTAATCAATAGATGAACCAGTTAACAGGTTAGTAGATTGAATTTTTTCTCTATGATGAAATGATTGCAATGCTATATGAATTTTTTTAGTTCAACAGTGGACGGCTAATGGCTCTTCTTTCTTCTCCTTATGTGGTGGGTTTATTACTTGTTGAACCTCAGAGGATGTGTCCCCTTAGATTTTTGTTGCATCAGTAAATCTACATTGATACCCCTCCACCTTTACTATATTGTGTATTTCTACTTTCCTTTTCTTTCAAATTCTTTCCCTCTCTTGGTCTTTCAGCTGAAATAAGGTTGTAAAGTTTAATGGTTGTTTTGTATATGTAGATGAATTGTATGGTGTTCTTTTTGATTGGATGCTGCTCTTTGAAATATTTGTGTCTTAATGTCCTTGAATTGATGTCTCTTTATTACCATGAGAGTGTGGCAATTCTAATATGAGAGCATTGTAATTTATCTATGTTTATGAGTTTTCTCCCTTCATTTATCATTTCTTGAAACCCATTTTATGTGTTATACATTTCATCTAAAGCCTAGTTAGCTAGAGTGTCTTGTAGTTTATTCATTTTCGTCATAATGTGGTATATCAATGGTTGTCTAGCTACTAGAATATGAGGAATCTCATTCTATGCTCCATGTTTTGTATCATACATATCCCTTCCATCATATATTTTAGGAGCACTGATTTTGTTTATAGTGTCAAATTCCTGTAGTTTGTTTGTTACAGTTCTACAAGACTTTGATTGCCTTGGCTTTTGCCTATGTATTAGTAGTCTACTCCAGCTATAGTGTCTACAAGCCTCTAGTATTGCCTTAGCCTATGTATTAGTAGTCTACTCCATCTCTGCTTCTTTAGTATAAAGTAGATTAGCCTAACACAGAAGCCTCTGCTATTTCCATAATCTTTCTATCACTTTTTTTAAGAATATTTCATTTTTCTATCACTTTTACTTCCCCAATACTCTCTTCTTGATATTGGTTCTGTTTTATAATCATAATTTTTATCATTTTCCATGCCCTAATCTGTAGCACTGCATGTAATTAAGAAAAATAATTTATCTTCTATTGTTTGTACAAGAACGTAGATTTATGTGGACGAACAACTGTCATTATCAGACTTTTGTGAGAAGGAGATAGGCTCATAAAGAGCAGAGAAACTTCTGCTAACTGCGATAGTTTCTGCTCGTGTATGACGTCTCTTGTACTCTTCAACTGTTGTATTAGTATAGCTGTAATGAACCTTGATAATGCTAATTCTGAAATTTTATACTTCCATAGCACCATACAGTAGTACTAGTAGTGTGCAGCAATAGTAAACATATCTAACCCTCTTCCTAATTACATTTTGAACTTGCTGCATAACATGATTGGTATACACATTTAGTCCTTGAAATTTCTTCTTGTTCCTGGCCATCCAGATATTGTAAATAGTAGCTCCGTACATGGCTTCCATAACCTCCTTCTTGAATCTATTGGAATTATTCACTTTAATCTGCAATAATGAACCATCCACACATCTGTTCTGTACTCTAAACTCAATCCAGGTTTGTATTGGATCACATACTCTCTTCATCCAGTGACATTTAGAGAAGATATGTGTTACATCCTTTAGCCAATTCCCATCACACAAAACACAAGTATTATTACCACATGAAATGCCCATTCCACCAGTCTCGCCTTAGTTAGCAGTCTGCCACGAACAACTATTCGTAGTCTAAACCCATGCTTTGGTATTGCAATCCTATTCCAT
>JAJOOS010003237.1:0-17223 GCA_029582725.1 Solanum chiquidenum | reverse complement strand
TGAAGTATTGTAACAAAATAAGTTCTATCATGGTTGTACATCCAAAATTAAATGAATGTGTCGTGTAGCGATGTCGCAAACAAAAGTTAATTGATTATCCATTAAAAATGTATGACATACGTTGATTTTAGAAGGTTATAAATACTTATTAAGTAGTGTAACAAATCAAGTCCTACATTTTAATGATCCGAATATGAAATACTATTTTTATTATAGAAACACTGGTCAATCCACAAATGAAATACCTTAATATAACCAGGTGGTAACAAATATAAACTACTAAATACGTTGATATAATTAAGAGGTAATAAATATAAACTACTATATATATATATATATATAATTTTAATTAATAAAATCGACCTCTAAGGGTCAGTCTATTTAAATTATTATTTTATTTAAATAATATCGACTTCATGATGTCGGTATTTATTAAATATTTTTAATAATTTGAATTGATAAAACCGACCTCTTGAAAGAAGTGATAATTATTTTCCCATTTCTCTCAAAACCCTAAGTCACCTCTCTCACTCCTAAGCAGCCACAACAAACCACCTCTCTCAGCCTAAGCACCGCCACGCCACCCCTCCCCACATCGATCGGCGCCGCCTCTACCACGTCAACCAGCGCATGGCTCAGCAGCAGCTCGCAGCAGCAGACGTCGGTAGGAGCAACAACTCGCAGCAGCAACGCAGGCAGCTGGTCGCATCAGGTATTTTTTAATTTCCAAAAATCATAAGTCTCCATTCTCCTGTGAATTATTTTTAGTGCTTATTTAACACATATGTTTGTCCTATGGGGTCGATAACCGTGTTAGGATTTTGCCCTGATTTTCTTATCTTATTTGAAGTTTATTTTTTCCTAAAAGGAAAAACAAAGTGTTACCGTAAATACTTTAACTTTTCTTGAAAGAAAAAATATTATTTTCTTCCATTTTTGGTTTATTCTTTCCTTAGAGGAAGAGTTTGGAACTTTATAAATTGAAGATCTCTCTTCTCATACCAAGAACACAAGAGCATCCACAATGTAGTCGATATAGAGTTTTGTTTATGGGGAGATTTTTCTCTGAATATAATTTATGTCTTTTAATATTAGTTTTCAATATGTAGGTCACTTGAACAAACTATATTAATAATATATTTTTAGTATAAGTTTTTCTCATCTAATTTATCATCGTCTTGATTTGCAAGTAAGATTTCGCATGACGCCTTATCACTTTCGAACCCAATAAATCGGTTAGAGTTTAACAAAGGGAAGAGGAAATTTGAAGTTAGTGAAGAAATCATTTCTTTTGAGGTTCAAGTGAACTAGGATTACCAACTTTAGCAAGTATAACTATATAAGGATTTAAAAATAGAAAAATACTATATTTTCTTTTCCAAAAGAATGGAGAATTTGCAAAAACATTAAAAATAGCATTATGTATGATCAGTTTTAGGTACTTACTGATCCTAAAATGGTCTAAGACATTCTTGAATGTTATAATGACTGAAATATAAATTTTAAATTGTTTCTTTTCGCGCTAGGAAACAAAGGAAGCTCGACATCTAAAGAAGTTGTTATAAGACTATACTGCTACTTTCATCAAAGTAGGAGATAAGGTTTGGTGTTTTTAAATCTCTAAAGTTCAAGAGCAATTGGTTTTTATAATGTGTTTGTGTCCATCTAGTATTGACCCTTAACTTTAATTTTGTGATAATTTGTTTGTGTCCATCGAGTGTTGACACTTAGCTTTAAATTAGGTGATAATATGTTTGTTTAGCATAAGTACCAACGCTAAAGGATCCTATTGATGACAAAATTGATTTTCTTGCACGATCGATTTGTGTCCATCTCTAGTGTTGACACTTAGCTTTAATTTTGGAATAATGTATTTGTTAAGCATTAGTACCAACACTAGTTGATCCTATAGATGACAAAATTAATTTTCTTGCAAGATCAATTTGTGTCCATCTAGTGTTGACACTTCGCTTTAATTTAGGAATAATATGTTTGTTAAGCATATGTATCAACACTAGTTGATCCTATTGATGACAAAATTGGTTTTTTTGCAAGATCGATTTGTGTCCATCTAGTGTTGAACAAAGTATAGTTATTTGTCTGGTTCCTAATAATTTAAATATCTTTTATTTACAGAAAATTTAGTGGGAAATTAATTATATTCTCTATATATCCTTGTTCAACTAGTTTTTTTTTAACATTTTCTTTTTTCTTTCGAACTAATTAAATAAGGATATGAAATAATGATCATGTAATCCCTTGAACTTAAATTCTATTCCTAAAGAAATTAGGAATACAAAGGCCAGATTTTGATACTCCAAGCATAGAATAAGCATGAAGAGATGTGTCACAATACAAAATTGGATTATGATGACGCCTACCATAAACTCCTTAGTAGGCAAGCCAAAGCTCAAATAACACGTGATAAATAGAACTAGAAGTACCTAACGAGGAAGGAATAATAAGACATAGAATAAAGCCTTAGCATAGATGTGTACATAATATAAGATATACAATGAAGACCCAAAATTAAATAGAGAAGATGGATATATAGAGAATCCAACTCCGAACCTGGTGTCACTGGTACAAGAGCATCTAAGTACAAAAAAGAATTATATACAATAGGTCTGTCTAATAAAAATATAAAATATATAGACAGTGCAAGAGAGAGAAGCAAGTCTCTGTATGTCAATAGCTTACCATGATCCAATATCAACAACTTCGAGAAATATGGAATTAACAAGGGTGGCTCATATTGGGTGTTGGATGATAAAGAGAATACAAGTGCAGTGTGAATATCAAAACACGAGTACTCAATAGGCCTCATAGGTCATTCGAGCTCAAAAAGAGACTATAAATACAAGAGACACGATAGTGCTAACCCTAAAAATGAGAGTGAACTAGAGATATTCTCATAAACACTAATAGTGAAGAGAATATTAATAATGATAAATAATTCATGCTAATATAAGTCTATCAAAGACCTCCCAAACATAAAATGCAAGATGATGTAATGCACATGTGACCAATGCATAAAAGTAAAAAGCTCTGGAATTATCTTGTTGACCTCCCCATGGGCTCCTTGGGACATTTCATAGATCCACTACCACTTAACTATAGAAGTAATAATCATAAAATCTGAAATTCAATTTGGTGGGCACCGAAGCAATATACCCTCATACACAATAAATATAAAAGCTCTAATATAACCTAACTGGATGCTATAGACACCTCGAGGCATTTTGTAGACCCACTGCCATTCAATTACAAATAAAACAAATTAATTAGAGAAAGGTTCCTAGGAGTGACCCGCAAATAGTACATAAAAGCAGTACATCTATCTATCTATCTATCTATCTATACTACCTTAAAAGCATGAACTCCCAAATTTTAAATGTTAAATTACTATAATACTCCCAATTAAAAGTACTCAATTTTATTTATTTATCCATTTAATTAATTATATTATATTAAGACTAGACATCTTTTCACATTAAAGGGTTGTGACTTTTCCAATGATTTGTGACTTTTCCGAACGGTTGTGACTTTTTTGAGGGGTTGTGACATTTTCGATGAGTTCCGACTTTTTTGAAGGGATGTGATTTTTTCAAATGGTTGTGTCTTTTCCAAAGGGTAGTGCCCTTTCCGATGAGTTGTGTCTTTTTCAAAGGGTTGTGACTTTTTCAATGAGCAATGACATTTTCGAAAGATTGTGACTTTTTTGATAAGGTACCTATTAATACTACTATTTCTTAGCTATAAATATAGGGGTTTCCTCTCATTTTTAATTTACGATTTTTTAAGTTTTCTGCTCTTCTTCTTCTTCATAAAAAATCTCAAATTGTATTTGCAACAATTTATTAAGTTCAAAATTCAACGAAATTGGAGGTACCACATAAGATATTGTAGAAAATTATTAATCAATTCACACTCATATTTTCCTCTTACGATTTTCATCCTATACATACTTCATTATTGTTTGTATCCTTATTGAACATTAATACCCTTTTAATTAACCTACATGTTTTATTTATTAAAAAAAGACTTCTTCACTATGAATAGTGACAACAATTTCAACCTTTATGTTTCTTCAGTCATAAAATAACAACCATTCACTACTTATAATTCTTTAGGATCTCTTTTCTGCAATAATTTGAGATCATTTACAATTTTCATAAATGATTCAACTGCAATCCATTGATATGGTTCGTCGAAGTTCTTCGCATGAAAATTTAGGTATTATCTTTCTATTAAATAAGGAAAAAAAAAGAACAGAGAAATGTCCAAATAATTGTGAACTTTGTTTCACAAAAACTTCTATGCATGTTTCCTCGTTAGATCCCGGTATTGATTTAATAGGCAGACATTTCTATCTAACACTTTCCCGGTATAAATCTTATGGTAGACTCCAGGCGGATATAGCACCATTCATCTTCATTATTTAGCAAGGTTGGACCGCAAATTCGATAAATGAAACTCTACTGACCCCAATCTGAGATCAATCTCGGTCCTTCTGATCCGGCCCTCCAGTCCAAAAGGGTTCAAATTCCCGCCTATGTCAGCTCGACCTGCTTGTTGGCTCTGATTAGGATCATCAGAACATCCTGAAAGATTCTCTTGAAAAGCTTGACTTGCAAGCGGAGAATGACGAGTCTCACCCACTTTTTGGGCCGGCTTCGTGATTTTATGCTTGGAAAATGCTCTTGTATCGCTGGGCCCCCTTTCTTTTATCAAAATCTAGCGTAACCAGAGAACAATCGAAAAGATTCTGGCAATATATGAGAACGATTCATCACCATCTTCGCCCTTTCTATCTTCCTCCCCCGTGACGTTCCCAAAGCGATCGCTATCCTTTTCTTGCTTTCTTCTTGTCTTGAATTTCTATAGAACGGCTTTATATCAGGTATAGTTGGTTGGGATGAAGCGTTAGTAGATATAGCAAGTGTGCCGGGGATGCGGCTCGGGTATAGTAGGTCTGGACGCCTAGCATGAAAGACCCTTCTCTGGTAGCAGCACTATACCTTAGTATCTCTCTAGCTTCCAGTCTATATAAAACGTAGTTAGCAGAGGTCAGTCTGTCTGGCGTTTCCTCGCGTAAAGGACTACTTTTGCATCGGCTCTCTCTCATAGTAAGTGAGAAGTTTCATTTCATTTTCTTGTTTTGTTTCTTCAATTAATTTCTTTTGTGTTATCATTCGAGAGAGAATTTAATAATTAGTGTTCACATAAAGAGTGAACAGTGATAAATGAACATATTGAGGATTATATTTTCTAATAAAATTAATAGATCAAGTTGTGATAGAGACAATAATAATTAAAAATAAAATAAAAAAGGCACATGATCTTCTTTGTTTTTCCATTTTTTATTATTTTACCCTCAAACAAAGGAGTTTCTTCCTATTTTTTTAAATAACAGGCATGAACGTAGTTCATTGAATTATTCATTTTGATGTTAAGTCCGCTATTTCAAAAATAGATTATCACTTTTACTTATAATATGATAATATAGCATGATAATAAATATTTTTTTGATAGATATGTGTAAGTAAAAGTGAACGGAGAAAGTAAAGTGTTGGTGACAAGAGACTTCAATCAAATGGAACACTAGAGTGAATATAGCATGAACATATATTTTCGTCTTCCTTATTCATTGGCTACGAATTGTGTTCCATATATTTTTTCTTTATGTATATTTATATTGAGTGTAAAAAATTTTAAGCATGAATTTCCTGTTATTTTGCATTCATTTTAATCTTAGAAAATATTATGTCACAAGATACACTCCCTGCTAGCTTTATAAAATTAGATAAGAAAGTAGTGATTCATCATAAAATGATCTTAAATCAAATTAAAGAAATTTTATAAATAATACTTTAAATTTTATTCATCTATTAGTTTTTTTTTTATAGAAAAAGTTTAACGTTTTATATCACAATACAAGTTCTATTATATACTAGATACCAGATACTTTCATTAGATAACAACTATATGATAAATATGCGGCAAAAAAAAGAGAAGAATAAAATTCCGCAAAGATATGGTAGAAGTTAAATATTTGACATACATTATAACAACATTTCACTGTAACAACCTAATTTTTTTAGAACTCATTTTTGATATTAAACCTAAGCTATTTGTATTAAAAAAATGGACAAAGACCAAACCTGATAGGTTTTTGAATACTTAAAGGACTAAAATCGGTAAGTTTATAGTTAAGGGACTAAAACCGATAAGTGTATAGTTAAAGGACCAAAGTTGATAAGTTTTTAAATAGTTAAAGGACTAAATCCGTTGAGTGTATAGTTAAGGGACCATTTTAGACCTACTCCTATAGTTAAGGGACTGTTTATGTCATTTTCTCTACATTATAACAACATTTCACTGTATAACAACCTAATAGTTTTTAGAACTCATTTTGATATTATATATATTTTTTATCTCTACAACGTTCTTCTTATAATAATGTTGACATTCGCTATATATAGAAGTACCTTTTTCGTAAAATTACCTCTCTATGATAGCTTTACTCAAAAATTAATTGAGTAAAAATATTTTCTAAAAAGTATATATTACATATACAGATAAAACATTTGAAAATTTATGGTAATTGTTATTAAGGTCATGCAGGTATTAAATTTCAAGCATCAATATTTAAGATAAAAATTGTACTTAAATGGTGTCCATTATTTATGGTAATAACCTTAAAATAAAAGTCTATTGATGACATTTTTTTTCTATTTTGTTGGTAAAGTTTGCTTACAAAATTGAGTGACGTAAAAAATAATACTACTAAAGAAATGCTACTTTCTCCCCATATTTAAACTTTGAATATATTTTGAAATGTTTCAATGATATTTGGTTGTTTTAATCTCAAAAAATAATTAACTCTATGACAATCTGTATTAATCATTTAAAATCACTTTTTCTATGTTCTTTCAATTATAATCATTTACTAAAAAACTTAATTTAGTAATTTTAATACAATTTTAATTTTACAATATCGTATACTATATGATATGATACACACGTGCAACACACGTACAATGAAACTAGTCTATTGAAAACCATAAAGGCGCAGTAACTCAAAGAGAAAATCTTTTTAAATGTCAAAATTTCCATTAAAATAATACATTCTTTCATAATATTCTATTGCAATGTAAACTCAGTAAAATTTACATTAGGAATCCCTTTAAAGTTGAAATTCAATTGAAAATAGTACAATCTTTTCATAAAAATTCTAATTACAAAGGTAAAAGTAATATAATTTTTTAAGGTAAAAATCTCTTTAAAGAAGAACTCCAAGAAACGGTACAATGTCTCATAAAAATCTAACTTTCCTCAATGAACCAACAATATGCTCCCCCGAAGTTCAATTCAAGTAAATATGAGGCATACAAATTTTAAAACCAAAGCTCCACATGTTTATCGCCTCTATCTCATATCAAGGTCAAATGCAAGTCTCATGCACATGGATGCGTGTCAATCATGGTCAAACAAGTAACAACACATTCATATAACACAAACTAATTAGTTAAACACCATCACATTACAACTGTACTAACCGGAACTCCATCCAGTCCAAGTCCAAGACCTCGGACCCACAATAAAAATAACATAATAAAAGCTAAGTATCGGGAAAAACATACAATTGTACTACAAACAGATAACACATCAACATTAAGTTTCAAAAAACCTAAAATTACTTCTAAGGATTCTATATTAGCCAAGCCAAGACTAAAGCCAACCTAAAACAAAGGCTTTAAGGCTAATATTCTAGTCTAAATCCCAAAAATGGCCAAACTGTGATTACGGATCATACAAGAATTTTTTTTCCCAACGATCTTCTTAACGATCATGTAACCTAATTTATATAGAAACTAACTAACCTAAGTCTAAAGAAGGAAATCGTAACCTACCTCAAAGTCAAACCGTACTTGAATGACTACACATGAGCATTTCCCTTTTGAAAAGTCGTAAATGTTGCCACACTATTAAAAATAGAAATTAAATTTTAATACGAGACTAATAATGCCCATATCAATGTTGCAAAATTCAGATCGGGAATTAGGTTGAAAATTGACCCTGAGAGCTTGATAATGAAATGAAAACTAACTTTGTTATTATGTTTCCTTGGAGGTGAGGATCACATGTCCCAAAGTTGGGCAAATACAGGAGTGTAATTAGACTTTCAATTGTTCAAACTACACTTTAAAGAATTTGAAAGTCAAAGAATCAAGTTCCAAATCAGGAATTAAACATGGAAATGGAGCTAGAATAAGCAATAGAAAGTAAAGAAAAAGATATTTACCTTAGAATCAAGTGAAATTGTCGAGAAATGATCTCTAACACCTAAGGTCGACCTCTCACCAATAGAAATCTGACCATAGAGAAATGAGACAAGAGAGAGATATAATACTCAATGATTGTCACCCTAGCGGACCAATGGTCACTAGAGTGGCATCACTGAAGTAGAGAAGGAGCCGTTGGAGTGGAGTTCAACACTAACCTCCAACTCTGTGGGACCAAGCCAAAACTCACAAGTGCGGGCTTACCAGAATGGCAAAAGGCTTGTGGGTGTGGGCTTGTTGGAGTAGACAAGCCCCGTAGGAGTGGCCAAAGGCTTAGTTAGCAGCCTTCGCTGGCACGTCTCAGTCTTCACAGGAGTGACATTACCAAAGCGAGCGAAGCCTCACAGGAGCAGTTGCATCAGTGAATGTCGCACCAGTAATTAGAACTAAACTTTCCATGTCCCGAATGGAACCTTAGCCTCAAGATTCAATTGGGGTTCAACAAATGCAAACTAGATGTGCTATCCAATCAGAAACAACACTCCAAACTAAACAAAATCGAAGAAATGACCAATGGAGGCCATCTCAATGAAATGTTGGCCAAAGTCCACACACAATAATACAACCAAAAACAACTAATCAAACAAGCAATCCAATCTCAACCTAGAACAAACTCGAGATTTCATAACTAATGTGCCGACAGAAATATCATCTGAGCTTGTTTACCCAAAGTCAACCATTTCCATATAAAAAATTAAAAAATGAGGAAAACTCACTCAAAGCTCTCCTGACCAACTCAAGAAGCATGTCATTCATCCTAACAACTAAAAACACAACATCAATATATGGAAAGGGGAAAATGGAAATAAACACTAAATCAAGAAAATGACCTTGAGGATAATAACAAGATGCATTTGTTGTTTCACAACAAATTCAGTCACTATTTATCTGCTAAAAGAAACTTGAATTATGTTTAGAATTTCTCTTCCCACCATTACAATTTAGATTTTCAAAAGGCAGATAATTCAATTTATTTGTTTCCCATGATTCTTATTTCAAAAAGGATGATACATTTATTTTGTGTCTAGAACGAATGCCCTTATCTTGTTGTTACTAAGTTTTGTTGTACCGAGAATGTTAATTTCAACAACTCATCAATTTGGTTTTGTTTCTGGCTTCCTAAACATTACACAATTTGGCATGAATTTCAAATTTTTTTCCATCAAAGGGGAAATTTGTTCATAAGTTTTTGAACTTACGAAATTCATAAGCAAGTTGAAGAAAGCACGTCCCCTTTTTGTTAGTTCTTAATTCCATTTGTTCGAAGTCCTTTACATTTGGCTAAATT
This sequence comes from Solanum chiquidenum, assembly GCA_029582725.1. Taxonomy (NCBI): domain Eukaryota; kingdom Viridiplantae; phylum Streptophyta; class Magnoliopsida; order Solanales; family Solanaceae; genus Solanum; species Solanum chiquidenum. The sequence continues at coordinate 7,587 of JAJOOS010003237.1, read as the reverse complement.
ATGAAAGTTTTCAATAAACATGGTTAAATTTAGAAGGTGATATGCAATTATTTCATTTGGATGGAACATTACCACAAATAGATTTAGAAAAGTCTAATACAGTTAATTCATTAGATTGAATGATATAATGTTAGACACTATTGTATTTCTTCATTGTTATATCAATACCCTTATCTTTTTAAATAGTTGGGTTTAGTTTCTGTAAATTTAGAATCATTCATGGTTTCATATCTGTGCTTTTTTAGTGTTTGTGGAAACCAAAGAGCACATTAATTCATGAAATCCATAAAACAAATATAATCAAGCGTATAGTTTCACACTTAATCTCTCTTGCCTTTAGCATTTAGGCCATTGTTACTTTGTATTTCTATGTAGTAGTATCCTTTTTTCTTTGAATGTATTATTTTCGCCTTTCAAGTTTGTAGGTTTTGTGACGTGCATTTTTGTAATGATTGTATTCTAGGGTTTGAAGAGTCAAAGATACTTCTTCTCCACAATATTTATATGAATAAATTACTTCATGCAATAACTAGGTCATTGAGTGTTTCTCCATTTGTTGGTTGAGTTTGAGGGAGATAGTAAAGTTAGCTTATTTTCTACTTGTCAAAGTTGTAGCAAATGAAATGTAATAAAGATGAAGATGTTCCGGCAAGAGAAACTGTTGAGTAAAATTAACCGAGAAGGACATTGCTGGGGCTCAAAATTTTGCTTTGAAGGCTCAGAATTTGTTTCCAGACTTTGATGGTATTTCTCAGTTCATCGAGATTATCAATGTTAATTTTTCTCATCAGAAGAAGAAGACTACTGATGAAATGGATTTTCACGGTATCCTTTCTGTAGAGTCCTCGGCTGATGATGAGAAAATAAAAAAAATCATTACAGAAGACTTGCTCAAACTCTTCATTGTTATAAAAATCTACATGGAGGTTGTTGTCTGATAGAACCAAAAGAATGATGTATGACAATAAGCATGGATCTTCTGCCTCAGGATGTGAAACTTCTTACACCAGAAGAAGTACAAGTGCACTGAACTAGGAGGTTTTTCTGAAGAAAAGAAATTTGTACATTAGAAAATTCTTATTTTATGAACAAATTACTTTTCTTGACAAAAGCCTCCCAGTTCAATTCATATTCTATAATAATCGTCACTTTGGAAACAAAAGATCCATGTTTATTTTCCTACATCATTCTTTTATAATCTTAAGAGCTCATCTACTCCCAACCGATAAACTTTTATCTGCTCCCATGTTTAAGAGCTTGAGCAAGCCTTGTGTAATATTTTTTAAGTATTTCTATAACACCCCGACTTTTCAAAACGTCTAAATTAACTCGTATCTTCGTGGAAAGATAAGGAGGGTGGGTAATAAATTAAAAATGATGTGGTATGTCATATTTTAAGTTTTCAAGGGTTGTATCTTAAGTTTTGAAGTTAAGTAAGTGGCAAAATAAAAGTTGGCGAAAGTTATCGTAAGTTCCTTTTTAGAGATTTCTCTAAAATTTGGGTCAAATATATTGGATGTTTTCTCCCAATATATAAAGAGTTAGAAGGCCCATTTCCCATTACATCGAAGGCCTACGAGTCTAGTTTACTACGCATAAAACCCCGTATCAAATCGACATCAGAGTGAAAGGTTATGAGGGTTTTACTAGGGATTGTCGGGGCAGAATCTGAGTCGGATCCGGGTCGGGTAAAAAATATGATATGTCGGCTTATTTAACGTTTTAAGCCATGAAAATATTTCATTTCAGTTCCAAACCAGAGATAAAGCTTGAGAGAGGGTTCCTATGGAGTTCTAGCATGATGAAGGTTAGTTTTTGATGATTTCTACCATTAAACATTGCCCCCGTGGCTAGAAACATAATCCCTACATGTGGCAATCATTTTCCCCTTATATTAGCTGCATTTGGATCCGGTTTTTGAAGATATAAATTTGTAGTTATTGGTGTTTCTTCAAGGTTTAAACTTGGTTAACTAAGGTAATCATCTCGAAACTCTTTTATGATTGTTTTTATGAATTTCTATTGACGTTTCGACAAGTTTGGGCAATATGGCAAATCTGCCGATTTAAGATTAATTATGAACTGTTTGTAGGTGCATACCAGCTGTGTATATATAGTTTTTGTGACACTTAGGACATAAGGAACAACTTTCATGAAGGAACTACGGTCTTTCGAGCGTTCATTGGAAAGGTATGTTAAGGTTATTCCCTTCGTTCGACATGTTTCCTTAGAGGTAGTTAACATTGGTGATCTTGTAGATGTAATTATTAGTGGTTGGGTGAGTGGGTGGTTATAAAACCTCATTTTAGGGACTCACGATCTATTAAGAAAGACCCTAAGTTAGAAACGACTTGGAGATTATTCATACATATTGTTTATAGGCTCGCCTTTAGCCTATTCAATTGTTTGTTGTCACCCTTGGGGATATTGTGGTTAGTTGTTGAGCTATGAACTGCCTATGGGGCTATGATCTTGTCTAATAGGACTATGTTATTGCCAAAGAGGGCTATGTGTTGCCCACGGGGCTGTATTGATGCCAAAGCGTGTTATGTGTTGCCTATGGGGATATTTTGACGCCAAAGATGGCTATGTATTGCCTACAGGGCTATGTGATGCAAAAGAGAGCTGTGTGCAGCCCACAGAGCTATGATGTTGCCTAAGAGGGATATGTACTGCCTGCGGGATAATATCATTGCCAAAAAGGGCTATGTGATTTCTTACAAAGATAAGGGGATACCGATAAGGTTATGTAGATTGATTTAGCACCTTCTGGGCTTATGGGGGCCTAAGTAGGTGGTATGTTGTTTGTACCTACCGGGCTTATGGGGGTTGGTTAGGTCGATGTTTGATCATTATTGTATTTTATTAGATTCAGTAGTGGGTTGGCATGCTTATGTAAATTTGATTTCCTTACCTGATTGTTTTTGGTATATTATGATACTTGCTCATTTAGTCTACAACCTTCCATACTCTGTACATTATTTTGTACTGACACCCTATTGCCTGGGGGCGCTACATTCATGCATGCAGGTCCTGACAGACGACCGAGTAGACCTCCTCAGTTGCAAGACTGACTTATATCCGATTTACTAGCCCCTTTCCTCCGGATCTGCCAGAGTTTGGAGGTGTTAGCTTTTGCTATGTATATTTTTATGGGTAGACTGGGGCCCTGTCCCGCCAATCTTTACTACTCTTTGGGTCTTGCAGACTAGTGTGTGGGGTGTACAACTAGGTTATGGCCATGCTGTCTTGATTTTGTTGGTTTGCTGAAGCTTGTGAGTTGTTTGATGTATTGTCTTGATATATAGCTGCTTCCAGTTTTTGTGTATAGATATCATGGTGGCCTCTATGCTAGTTGGCTATTTATTTATATGATCTCCTGGGAGTAGATGTTTCTTTTATAGATCAGTTGATAGGGGCCTTGCCGGCTGAGGTCTTAGTTTTAAGCCGAGATATACTTGTTTGTTTCCTTGATTGCGTGTGGTTGCCATGCGCTAGTAGCAAATGGTTCAGCAGGGTCGGCTCGAGCCTAAGTTTTGGAATTAGGAGCCAGTTGCGCCCCTCGAGTTTGGGGCGTGACAAACTTGGTATCATAGCAACGTCGTATCCTAGTGAGTCTGCAAACCGTGTCTAGTAGAGTCTTATTTATAAATGTGTTGTGCACCACATTCGATAAGCAAGAAGCTACCGGGCATGTTAGAATGACTATCCTTCTTTTGCTCACCTTGTGCTATAGAGCGGTGTCTTAAAGGTTGAGGTTTCTGGCTTATAATTGATACTTGTATGCAGATAGAGATGGTTGACACTAGACAGACCACAACTACCCAGGGTATAGATACAACTGCAAGTGAGGGAACCGGTAAGGTACCACAAGTGGAGGTAGCCCATTGTGAGACCCAGGGGGAGACATCTTCTCAGCCTCCTGTAGCTTCTCCACCGCTTCAAGAGCCTACGAAGGCTATAGAACTTCCGGCTCCACCAACAGTATCACCTCAAGTTTTTCCTATTCCATCTGATCAATAATTCAAGAGTGCAGTATATATGTTAGCACAGTTAGTAGCCAGCCAGTTGCGCCAGATGTTGCCGGACCTTCTGAAGGGCCCGAAAGTTTAAGAGTTCGTGAATTTCTTGCTTTGAATCCTCCACAGTTCACAGGGATAGATCGCAGAGAGGACCCTTAGCACTTTGTTGATCAGCTTCATAGGATCTTCAGAGTCATGCATGCCTGAGCGACTGAGTCAGTTGAGTTAGCAGCATTTCGATTGTGTGATGTTGCAGTATTTTGGTACGAATGTTGGGAGAGATCTAGGGGAAAATATGCATCTCTACTCACTTGGGATAGCATTACAAAAGCTTTCATATATCACTATTTGCCTCGAGAGATTACGGATAGCCGGGTGGACCAATTTCTGAACCTCCGACAGGGCAGCATGAGTGTCTGAGAGTACGGGCTGAGATTTGATTCATTGGCTAGATATGCACCATCATTTGTTAATACGATGCATGATATGGTACGTAGATTTGCGGGAGGGCTCAACTTAGACTATATCGATGCTTGTTCTACCGCTGCACTAAATGATAATATGGATATCTTGCAAATTCAGGCATTTGCACAAGGCATAGAGGATCGCCGACATTTATAGTATATGAGTGAGAGGGTCGAGAGAGAGAGACAGAAGAGGGCTAGGCCCGCTGGTTCACAGGGAGATTTTCAAGGTGGTCCTAGACCTCAATATTCTATTAGGCCACCTAGACCTCCACAACAACAGTTCAAGGGTATTAGATTTGATCATCAGGGACAGTAAGGCCCAGGTGAGGGTTCACGAGCATCAAGCTCTCAGCAGCAGAGGGGTTCAAGCCAGGCTAGGAAAACCCCGCCGTATTGCGCAACTTGTGGTAGGATGCATTTTGGGAGGTGTAAACAGGGTTCCACAGGTTGTTATTCTTGTGGATAGGAGGGGCATAGGTGGAGAAACTGCCCGACCATAGGTCAGGGTGGTATAGGTCAGTCGACCAGGTGAGTAGTAGGTTTCTCTTCATCAGCACAGTCTATAGGGCGTGGACCCCAGACTTCAACAGGTATAGGTAGATGCAGAGGTAGAGAAGGAGCATCTAGTTCTGGTAGTGGACAGAACCGTACATATTCACTAGCCGGCCGATAGGACTCTGAGTTATCACCAGATGTTGTGATAGGTACATTTATTGTTTTCTCCTATTGTGTTTATGCTTTGATAGATCCTGGATCTACTCTACCTTATGTTACTCCATTTATTGCAGGGAAGTTATGTATAGTACCAGAGTCATTGGATCGACCCTTTATTGTATCTACACCAGTTGGTGAGTCTATTGTTGCCAGGAGAGTCTATCGAGGTTGCACGGTAGAAATTATCGACTGTCAGACCTCTGTAGATCTCGTAGAGTTAGAGATGGTCAATTTCGACGTCATTATGGGTATGGACTAGTTAGCGTCTTGTTATGCTAATGTTGAGTGCCGAACAAAGATTGTTAGATTCCACTTTCCAGGAGAGGCAGTTCGGGAATGGAAAGTCGATACTGCAACGCCGAAAGGTAGGTTTATTTCCTATCTTAAGGCGAGGAGAATGATTACCAAGGGTTGTATTTATCATCTTGTTCACGTTCATGATATAGATGCAGAACCACCGAATTTTTAGTCTATTCCGCTAGTTAATAAGTTTCTAGATGTATTTCCAGATGAGCTCCCTGGTATCCCTCCAGAACGAGAAATTGATTTTGCTATCGATATGCTACCAGGTACACAACCCATATCTATCCGTCTTTATAGAATGGCTCCTACTGAGCTAAAGGAGTTGAAGGATCATTTGAAAGACTTGCTGGATAAAGGCTTTATAAGGCCTAGTGCTTCACCATGGGGGGTGCCAGTGTTATTCGTGAGGAAGAAAGATGGCTCACTAAGAATGTGTATCGATTATCGACAGCTGAATAAGGCGACTATAAAGAATAAGTATCCCCTTTCGAAGATCAATGACTTGTTTGATCAGTTACAAGGTGCTAAGTGCTTCTCAAATATTGATTTAAGATCAGGGTACCACCAGATACAAGTTCGGGAGAAAGACGTTCCAAAGACATCTTTCAGAACCAGATATGGACACTTTAAGTTCTTGGTAATGTTTTTTGGATTAACTAATGCCCCAACAGTGTTCATGGACCTGATGAATAGTGTATTCAGGCCGTACCTAGACTTGTTTGTGAATGTATTTATTGATGATATTTTGGTGTATTCACGTTAAAATCATTTGCGAGCAGTCCTTCAGGTTCTTTGAGAGCAGGAACTTTATGCAAAGTTCTCCAAGTGTGAGTTCTGGTTGAGCTCTGTCGCTTTCCTAGGCCATATTGTATCAGATGTAGGCATTGCGGTTGATACACAAAAGATTGAGTCCATAAAGACTTGGTCCAGACCCATGACTCCGACTGAGGTTCGTAGTTTCTTAGGGTTAGCTGGGTACTACAAAAGGTTTGTAGGGAGGTTTTCTTCACTTTCAACTCCATTAACGAAGTTGACTCAAAAAGCAACTAAGTTCTAGTGGACTGAGGCTTGCGAGCATAGTTTTCAGGAGCTGAAGGAAAGGGTGACATCAGCACCAATTCTAACATTGCCAGAGGGTTTAGAAGGCTATGCAGTGTACTGTGATGCTTCTGGTGTTGGGTTGGGATGTGTTCTAATGCAACATGGTAAGGTTATCACATATGCTTCGAGGCAGTTGAGAAAGCATGAAAAGAACTATCCGATCCACAATTTAGAGTTGGTTGCAGTTGTGTATACGTTGAATATATGGAGACATTATTTGTATGGCATTCATGTTGACATCTTCACAGATCATAAAAGCCTTCAATATATCTTTAGACATAAAGAGTTAAATCTGCGACAACGTCGATGGCTTGAGTTACTCAAAGACTACGACGTTGATATTTTATATCATCCAAGAAAGGTAAATGTGGTAGCCGATGCCCTCAATCGAAGATTTATGGGTAGTTTATCCTATTTAGGTGTTGAGAAGCGTGAGTTAGTGCGAGAGCTTCATCAGTAATCTAGCTTGGGAGTCAGATTGTTAGAGGCAGAAGATAGTGGGGTAACAATTCAGGACACAACCATATCATCTCTAGTTGTAGAAGTAAAATCACGGCAATAAGAGGATCCTAGCTTAGAGCAGCTCAGAGCCAAGGCTCAGGGTCAGCAGTCTTTAGCATTTGATATAGCAGGACATGGAGTCCTTAGATATAGCGGTCGATTATGTGTTCCGAATGTTGCAGGGCTTCCACATCGGATTATGGAAGATACACATCATTCTCGTTATTCTATTCATCCTGGTTCGACGAAGATGTACTGTAACAACCCTTAAAATATAGTAGGATAAAGTAAAGCCTCACATGGGTTTTTATGCATTAATAACTTGTTAAAATAATGAAGAATTGCCTTTTTAGTCAGTTTTAAAGAGTTTGGAAGTCAAATGTCAAGGGACGACCAAGACGTTCGGAAACTAGTCTTTTACGTGTTGGTGTGTTCTAGTATGTTGTTCATGTTTTTATGTATTGTTTGGAGTCTAAAAT
>JAJOOS010003236.1:0-39372 GCA_029582725.1 Solanum chiquidenum | reverse complement strand
ATAAAATTGAAATTAGAAATATCTTTTAAAAACAACTTTTAATATTTTTTATGAAAGGGTGGTCAGCCGAACACCATTCGTCGGAAAACTATATCGTGTATATAGGTGAAATACTGTCTAATATCCGGATATATAATTGATTGAACACCCTAAGACACAACAAAGTCTAGTGGTCTGACGGTAAGCGTGTTCATTTATGTGTAAGAGGTCTGCGGTTCGATCCTCAGTTGCAGCGTTTTTTTAAACACACTCTCTTTTCATTTATGTGTAAGAGGTCTGCGGTTTGATACTCACTTGCAGCGTTTTTTTAAACACACTCTCTTTTTAAACAAAAAAAAATAGATCCTCACTTGCTGCGTTTTTTTAACACAATCTCTTTTAAACAAAAAAAACACAGAAATAGCTACCTCGTATCTTCTTTATGTTTCTAGCCTTAAATTGATTAACCTATTAATTAAGATTTTAATGTTTTTTATATATTTTCGATCTGTATTAAGTGAATTATTAGGTATACATATGTAGACAATAAAATTCGCGTCGAGAAAATAATAATCAAGAACGGAAAGTTATAGCAACAATCGTTTTATTATTTCAAAGTGCAAGTGTTACAATCTCTATAATTCCTCTGAATTCGCCTTTTCAAATATAATTCGAGGGCTCTTGAGCTTGATCTTCATCTTGAACTTGAACTTGGACTTCGACTTGATCTTGAACTTTATCTTGATCTTGATCTTGAACTTGAACTTGGACTTGATCTTGAACTTTATCTTGATCTTGAACTTGAACTTTATCTTGATCTTGACTTCTAGTTGAATCCAAGGGCTTTGAGCTTGATTTTGAATCCGGCGGTCTTGATCTTGATCGTTGTTGATCTTTATCGTTCTTGATGCCAGAATTTGTAGACAATAAAATTCGCGTCGAGAAAATAATAATCAAGAACGGAAAGTTATAGCAACAATCGTTTTATTATTTCAAAGTGTGAGTGTTACAATCTCTATAATTCCTCTGAATTCGCCTTTTCAAATATAATTCAAGGGCTCTTGAGCTTGATCTTGAACTTAGGATTTATCTCGATCTTGATCTCTATCTTGATCTTGAACTTTAACTTGGACTTGGACTTGATCTTGAACTTTATCTTGATCTTGATCTTGAACTTGAACTTGGACTTGATCTTGAACTTTATCTTGATCTTGAACTTCAACTTGAACTTTATCTTGATCTTGACTTCTAGTTGAATCCAAGGGCTTCGAGCTTGATCTTGAATCTGGCGGTCTTGATCTTGATCGTTCTTGATCTTGATCGTTCTTGAAACTTGAATGCTTGAATTCTTGAACTCTTGAACTTGTAGAGAAATCTGCAGCTTTTGATCCACGAGCTTTCTCTAGCTTCTTGTTAAAATTCTTGGTCCTCCATTATGAATTATGAGGACCCGTATTTATAGTTTTAAAATAGAGGAGTTGTGATTAGAAGAGGACTCCTTTCGGCCAATCAGATTTAAGTGACATGGCATATGGGCTTTATGGAGCGGGCCTTAATTAAATTCATATTTATTGAATTTAAATAATTAACTCAATTATATTAATCCATAATATTTATTTGGACTAATATATTAATGAATTTAATATAATTCAAATCATTTTATAAATTTATATTTAATAAATTTTAAATGATTACAAATTCCCCCTGCTTCAAGTCTTGTCGTGATATTTTATCTTCCGAAGACTAGACTTGAAGTATTAATTAAATAATAATTTATTTGAGATGCCCCTGCAATGTTTAATTTGTTGTCTGACTCCAATACATATAATTGGAGTGGGCACGTGAGCTTACCACTTTCAAACATATATTTGACCAATTTGAATCATAATAGGAGGCAAATATATGCTTGTTAAAAAGCAATAGGAAAACCAATTTGACTAGGACAGTATTTCTGTCAATTACTTTAGCATAGCCAAAAAGAAATTGCTATTAGTCTAGGAGAGGGATTTTATGATGCCATTTAAATTCAAAATGTAGTTGAATTAGGAATTGTAGTCCCACTTAATTTCAAATTCATGTCCTTTTCTATTGTCCTAGCCCAAAAAGAATTGTAATTGAATTAGGAGAAGGTTTTATTCCCACCACATGACATCTATAAATAGACACATTGTATCCATAATTTTGTCTTTAATTGCAGATTGTGAGCTATGAGCCTGTGACGCAAGGGGCATAATTCAAGGTAGTTTTTCTCCCTTTTTCTGATTTTCGTCACCCTTTTTACAGCTTGACACGTTTGTCGTAGAAAATTCATATCTCACTGTAGAAACATCGAAATCAAGAACGATTTGATTTCCCAGAAACTAGATTTCTCTATCTCTAACATATCCAAAATTCGGAATTTAATACCTTCAGAATATTTCTAGATGATTTTTTGAAATTAGCATTAAATTCTGTCATGCTGAAAATTCCAGATTTGTGTGGCTTTACTAAAACTCTTGTGTCTTGATGTAGGAACGACGAAATTACAAGCCGCTTGTTTATTTAGAATCTAGACAAAAAGGTCTACAACATATCCGAAATTCAAGGTTTAATACCTTCAGAATCTTTCTAGGTGATTTTTTGAAGTTAACTTTAAATTTTGTCATGCAACTAATATTCTTAAGGCGAAAGCGGATAGATATAAATCCCCGCCTTAAGAAAGGTAATTTATGGTATTCTTAAGGCGAAAGCGGATAGATATAAATCCCCGCCTTAAGAAAGGTAATTTATGGTATTCTTAAGGCGAAAGCGGATAGACATAAATTTCCGCCTTAAGAAAGGTAATTTATGGTATTCTTAAGGCGAAAGCGGATAGACATAAATCCCCGCCTTAAGAAAGGTAATTTATGGTATTCTTAAGGCGAAAGCGGATATACATAAATCCCTGCCTTAAGAAAGGTAATTTATGGTATTCTTAAGGCGAAAGCAGGTAGACATAAATCCCCGCCTTAAGAAAGGTAATTTATGGTATTCTTAAGGCGAAAGCGGATAGATATAAATCCCCGCCTTAAGAAAGGTAACTTTATGGTATTCTTAAGGTGAAAGTAGATAGATATAAATTACCGCCTTAAGAAAGGTAATTTATGGTATTCTTAAGGAGAAAGTGGATAGATATAAATCCCCACCGTAAGATAGGTAACTTTATGGTATTCTTAAGGCGAAAGCGGATAAATACACATCCCTGCCTTAAGAAAGGTAATTTATGGTGTCAAGACTTGAAAACTTCAACTTTCAGACTTGAATAATTTGAAGACTCCAACTTGCAGACTTAAAGAATTTGAGGACCTCAACTTGCAGACTTGAAGGATTTGAAGAATTTGAAGACTTGAAGAATTTGAAAACCTCAACTTGCAAACATGAAGAGTTTGAAGACCTCAATTTGCAGACTTTGAAGAATTTGAAGACTTCAACTTGCAGACTTGAAGAGTTTGAAGACCTCAATTTGCAGACTTTGAAGAATTTGAAGACTTCAACTTGCAGACTTGAAGAATTTGAAGACTTCAACTTGCAAACTTAAAGAATTTGAAGACTTCAACTTGCAGACTTAAAGTATTTGAAGACTTCAACTTGTAGACTTAAAGATTTCAACTTGCAAACTTAAAGAATTTGAAGATTTCAACTTGTAGACTTAAAGATTTCAACTTGCAAACTTTAAAGATTTCAACTTGAAGACTTGAAGACTTCAACTTGTAGACTTTGAAGAATTTGAAGACTTCAACTTGCAAACTTGAAGAATTTTGAAGACTTTAATTTGCATACTTGGAAAATTTGAAGACTTTATCTTGCATACTTGGAAGATTTGAAGACTTCAGCTTGCATACTTGGAGGATTTGAAGAATTCACCTTGCATACTTGGAGGATTTGAAAACTTCAACTTGTATACTTGGAGGATTTGAAGACTTCAATTTTAAAGAAACTTCAAGCATGTTGTTAACGAAACTCATATTTTTTTAAGGGTTTGCCCCCATCTATTGATCAATCAATACTTCGTACAAGTCTAAAGTTTGATGAGACAAAAGATAAAATAAAATACTTATCGCTTTGACTGTCATGTGACAGATCAAGTGGGAACATGTGGTTTTTTGACACTCATGCAACTGAACTTAGGATATATTCTAAGTGCCTACGTACTTCGGTGAAGAGGATCAAGTCACAACGTAGTTCTTGGGATTGAGTGATTTTTTTTTGTTGTGCCGTACACAGTTTATACTCTTGCGGGCCAGGAGTGACATGCAATTTAGGCTCGTACCTTAAGGATCATCATCTTACTTCAAGGGTAGTACCTCTTTAGGAATTTTGCATTAATAGGACCGATCCTTACGCCATCTGCATCAACAAGCTTGTAAGAACCATGTGAGTATGCTTCTTGTACGACATATGGTCCATTCCACTTTGAGGTAAATTTCCCCCCAGAATTGTGCGAAGTAATGATGGGTTTTCTTACTGCGAGAACTTGGTCTCCAACTTGGAAGCACCTCAAGCGAACCTTCTTATTGAAAGCACGAGATAGACGAGCTTGATAACATTCAAGGTTTTGTTGGGCTTCTAGCCTCTTTTCATCAAGTGCTTCTAACTCAGCAAGACGCAGTCGAGCATTTTCTTCTTCAGTGAGGCCTTATTGAATAGCAAGTCTCAAGGAAGGTATTTGATGCTCAAGTGGCAAGACTGCTTCAACTCCAAAAGCAAGTGAATATGGTGTTACTTGAGTTGGAGTGCGGTATGTCGTTCTATATGCCCACAAAACTTCTTCCATTCTTTCATGACAATCTCGTTGGGACTTGGAGACAAGTTTCTTGAGGAGGTTGCATAGAGTTTTATTAAATGCTTCAGCAAGGCCATTGGCGGCAACATGATACATAGAAGATTTACGCTGCTTGAAGTCAAAAAGATCACAAATTTTGTTCATTAACTTATTATCAAATGGCTTGCCATTGTCTGTTATAATGTAGCGAGGGATGCCAAAGCGATAGATGATATTCACTCGGATAAAATTTGCAACATTCTCTTTCTTCACTTCTTTAAGAGCGACATCTTCAGCCCATTTTGAGAAGTAATTTGTTGCAGCCAAGATGTACAAGTGTCCACTAGAAGATTTTGGTAGTGGTCCCACAACATCCAATCCCCAAGCGTCAAATGGCCAAGATGCAATAGTTGGGTGCAATACTTCGGGCGGCTGATGTATGAAATTCGCATGAAATTGACAAGCATCGCACCTCCGAGCATAATCTAAGCAATCCTTCACCATGGTTGGCCAATAATACCCCATCCTTTTTATGTGAAAGTGGAGTTTCGGTCCAGATTGATGTGATCCACATACTCCCGAGTGTGCTTCTTGCAAAGTTTGAATTGCTTCTTCCTCTCCCAAACATCGTAATAGTACACCCTCAAATGATCTTTTATATAATATGTCTTTGTAGTAAAGGAAGCGAGGTGCACGACGATGAATGTCAGTCCTTCTCCTTGGATCTTCTGGAAGTATCCCATAACACATGTAGTCAATAATGGGTTGTCTCCATTCTTCCTTCGCGGCTTCAGAAATGGCGACGAGATGATTAAGCTCATTTTCTATACATTCTTCCTCATTTGACGGTGGTACTATCCATTTTTGACAAATAGTCACTTGTGTCTAATCAGGAAGGGTTAGCGTTGAAGCTAGAGCAACCAATGCATCATCTTTCTTATTCTCCATTCTACGTACATGTTGAAGGGTTACATCTCCAAGCCATCCTATCAACTTTTGAGCATAATCATGATAAGGACGTAATTCGGGCTTCTTCACCTCATAACTTCTCAAGAGTTGGTTGATCACCAACTGAGAGTCACCAAAGACTTGTAAGTTTAATTGTTTCATGTCAACGACCATCTCAAGTCCAAGTATCAACGCCTGGTATTCAGCAACATTATTGGAGCAACATTGCTTCAAAGTAAAGGAGAATGGTAGGATCTTTTCTTGTGAAGTGATGAACACTATGCCAGCACCTGCTCCGCCACGATGTGCAGCTCCATCAAAGTACATATTCCAAGGAGGTTGAACTTCAAATAACATCGCATCTTCATCAGGAAGCTCGTCAGCTAACTCCCAATCATCTGGTATCGGATGGTCTGCCAAGAAATCCGCCAATGCTTGTCCTTTCACAGCTTTTTGAGGGATGTACACGATCTCTAACTGTTGAAATTGGAGGTACCATCTTGCTAGTCTGTCACTAAGGACAGGTTTCAACATAACAAACTTGATGGGATTTGCTCTAGAAATAAGACGAACAACATGGGCTTGAAAATAATGCTTCATCTTTTGAATTGAGAAGACTAGCGCCAAGCACAAATTTTTAATTGGCGAATAGTTCAGCTCATTTGGTGTCATCGTTCTACTCAAGTAGTAAAGAGGGTTTTCCTTGCCTTCACTATTCTCTTGAGCTAACAGGGCTCCTACGGATCTTTCTTGTGCCGCAATGTAGAGTATCAATGGCTTTCCAGGTATAAGGGCTGCCAAAACTGGAGGTTTTGCTAAATACGACTTGATACTTTTAAAGGCATCGCTACATGTTTCGTCCCAATTAAAAGGAGCACCTTTCTTCATAAGATGACTGAATGGTTGGCATCGTCCTACTAGATTTGAGATGAACCTCCTCAAGTAGGCTATCTTTCCTTGGAGACTTTTTAACTCATGAATATTTCGAGGCTCAGGCATCTTTGATATTGCATCAACTTTGACTTGATCTATTTCAATTCCTCGATGTCTCACAGTGAAGCCAGGGAAATTTCTAGAAGTAACTCTGAAGGCACACTTCAATGGATTCATCCTTAGTTGATATCTTCAAAGCAACTCAAATACCATTCTTAAGTCTTTCAAATGATCACTCCTCTTTCTAGACTTTACCACCAGGTCATCCACATAACATTCAACATTTTTGTGGAGCAAGTCATCAAATATATTTTGCATAGCTCTTTGATATGTAGCACCAACATTCTTCAAACCGAAAGGCATCACTTTGTAGCAATAAATACCTTTAGGCATGCAAAATGCGGTGAGTTCTTTATCCTTTGGTTCCATGCGAATTTGATTATAGCCAGAAGAACCATCCATGAATGACATCACCTCATAACCAGTGGTGGAATCAATCATTAGCTCAGGAATGGGAAGAGGGAATTCATCTTTAGGACATGCATTATTGAGATCCCTGAAGTCAACACAAACTCAAATTTGGCCATTCTTCTTCCTTACAGGAACAATACTTGAAATCCATGTAGGCTATTTAACTTCACGAATGAATCCTTCCTCGATGAGTTTGTTGACTTCATTCTCTATCAATGGAACCAAGTCTACCCTAAAACGTCTTTGGGCTTGCTTAACAAGACAAGCACCATTTTTGACTGCCAACTAATGGAATGCTACTTTAGGATTCAAGCCAGACATTTCTTTATAGCTCCATGCGAAGACGTCCTTATATTCTTTGAGTATATTCATATAAGTGATTTCTTCATTAACTTCTAGAAAGGCACTCAAGTAAGTAGGTCTTGGGTCTTCATCAGTGCCAAGGTTAACTTCCTTTAAGGGATCTATTGTGGTATTCACTCCTTTTTCAAGTTCTGGTGGAGCATCTCCAGCATCTTCCTCTTCTAGAGGATCATTGTTATTTACAGATATATGACAACACCAGACAATATCTTCTAACTCTTCATCAATCTTCATTTGAGGCAAAGAATCGTGCTCATTCTGGATTGTAACAAGATATGAGGAGCCTACACTTTCTTCATCTTCCTCGCGCTCCTTGGTGTAAACCACATATGAGCCTTTGGCTTGAGTTCCTCTTTACACAAAACCACAAGTTCCACTCGTCGCCTCATTCTAGAAGGAATCAAACTTTTGAAATCCTTTTGGATCATAGGTGAAGCTAACACTATCACTTTTAGATAACTTCTTCGATGCTTATTGTTTCTCTTCTTCAATGGACCTAATCTCTCGAACACAGAAGTTCTTGCAGTCGATTCTCCATGTCGATAAAAAATGGAAGGCTTTCTATTGGGAGCAGTGACATCATCTTCAAAAGTTATATGATTAGTGCTTGCTCTTCTTATGGAGATGCGAACTGGCGGTGGTTGGTTATAGCCTAGGCCTTCACGTGTTTGCCTGGTTTTATCAATTGATGGGAGTTTCCCTAACATTAATGGCTCATTAGGGTTATATCCAACCTTCGCAAATAACTTGTAAGCATTAGGATCAAAACCTTCTCCCGTGCATTTTGTAGGGAGTGCCACATCTCGCACTTGATTTTGAGCGATTGTCTTTCCTGGAAGCTTTGACGGAAAGTTTATTGCATCAATCCGTCTGATAGGAAGAGTTAGTCCTCTTAATGCATCTTCTTGAAGGTTAGATGATTTGACTTCTTCTTTCTTTACTTTTGGAACATAGCAAAGTCCAGAAGTCGAATTCTTCTTTGAAGACATGGTCTTCTCTTCATTGAGATTAGGACAAAGTTCTTTAGTGTCAACTTTTGCCTTTCCGACAGCCGTATCGATTATTTTTCTTGTGATCTTGTTAGACTTGATTGATTTGACATCATTAGATTTTGTCCCTTTAACAACATAACTCTTCAAATAGAATTTTGCATCGGCAAAGTGTGTCTCAACTTCAGTGATCATATGCAACTATCTTCCTTTCAATCCCGTCTGCAAGATACTTCAAACATTGATAGTAAGAAGATGAGACAATTCTATTTTCGTGTACCCAAGGCCTGCCAAGTAATATATTGTATGAAGTCTTTGCATCGATCACGTGCATCCATGGGCTTGATCGCAAATCTTCCATGTGGATTTCTAATTTAATGGAGCCTATGGACCTCTGTCCTCCTTGATTGAATCCTTGTATCAACAAACAACTTTCACTAAGTTCTTCGGTCGTGATGCCGAGTTCCTTCAATGTGTGAGTAGGCAGAATGTTGACTCCAGATCCTTCATCTATCAAGATTCTATTTATCTTCTTCTCTAGCACGTGACCAACCATATACAAAGGACGATTGTGTAGTGTTTTACCAAATAGAAGATCATTATCTATGAATGTTATTTTTGTATCACATGTATATGCTTCTTGGGAAGAAGGTTCAATAGGCTTTTCAGAAGATGAAGGAGACATCATTGACGAGATTTCCCTTGTTGCTTTTTCTTCGCCACTAGGAGACACTTTTGGTGAGGATTCTCTCGTTGTTCCTTCTTTGTCAGTTGGATACACATTCATTGTTTCTTCTTTATCGGCATTAAAACATGATGCCTCGACATTTTCTTGAGTAGACTTTGTGCGCAACCAACTTGGTCTTCTAGAGTTATAGGATGTCGGGGTTTCTGGTAGTGATGCACTTCTACCTTTGCCTTCTTTGGGTGCTTTATTGATTCTGCTTCACCAGTTTCTTCACCAACTTCTTTATAATCGGTTGCTCACATGATTCTTTTCTTAAGCTTGACTTGTTGCGTCTTTGCCTAGTCACAAGAATCCAGCCTTCATCACCATCTATATCAACTTGAGATTTGTCTAGCTCCAATGACTCTTCCTCATGCTTTTCTGCGATACATATTTGGACCGGATCGAGCAAGACGAATGTGATGGAGATTTGATTAGAACTAGCTTTCTCATCATCAAGGACAATCTTATTTTTTCTAACCAATCGCATCACTCTATCCTTGAAGACAAAACATTTTTCAAGAGGATGACTCACAAGTCTATAATACTTGCAATAATTTGGGTCATCAGCTTTTCCAGCTTCATCAGGTCGTTTCATCTCTGGCAACTCAATGAGCTTTAATTCAAGCAACTCATCAAAAATATCAGAAATGTCAGAATCCAAGAAGGGGTATTCCTTTTTTTGCATTTCCCTTAGGATCGATTTTTGGTCTGAACTCGCTTGGAAATTTGTTCTCACACTTTTCTTCTTCCCTTCCTTCGTAGTGAACTTCACAGGCGACACATTAACATTCATTGACTCTTTGTTGTCATTCTTGGGAACAAATTTGCTCTATCTCTTAGGTTCCTGCTTGTCTCTTCCTTTGCGAGGGTCATGGACAAATGTCATATCCTTTCCGGCAGAGGACATGCTCAACTCCATATCATGAGCGCGAGTAGCTAGATCTTCAAAGGATTTTGGTTTTATTCCCTGTAAGATATAAAGAAGCTCCCAGTGCATCCCTTGGATACACATTTCTATTGCAGATGCTTCACTAAGCCTATCCTTGCAATTCAGGCTCGCGTTCCTCCATCGATTTATGAAGTCTATGACTGGTTCATCCTTCCTTTGCCGAGTATTCATAAGTTCTACCATGCTCACAGTACGCCTCGTGCTATAGAATCGATTGAGAAACTCGTGCTCTAGTTGCTCCAAACTATCACTAGAATTGAGCTCAAGATCCATGTACCAATCAAAGGCATTTCCTTTTAGAGACCGGACAAACTGCTTGACAAGATAGTTTCCATATGTTCCAGCATTATTACATGTCTCCACAAAGTGTGCAACATGTTGCTTCAGATTTCCTCTACCCTCAAATTGTTGAAATTTAGGAGGTTGATAACCAGCAGGCATTTTTAAGTTATCAATTCTTCCAGTGTATGGCTTGGCATACATATGAGAAGACTTGGTGGAGACTTCATACTTATCTTTGATAGTGCCTTCAATGAACTCCTTCAAGCAATCGAGTGGGATCATTCCTTCAGAAGAAACTGGCATCTCATTAACAAGCGGTGCTTTCTTCGTAGGATCTCCAATCTCTTGAACGTCAACACATTTTCTGTGTGCATGACTCACTTCTCCATCTAAAAGTCCTTCCATTCGATCCATCAACTTATCAATTATAGACTCTTGGTGTTGTACATACTTTGTCAATCCTTCAACCAACTTCGTCAGATTTACGAGTTGTTCCTCATAGGAAGAAGCAGTAGCCACCATTATTTGCATGATCATTGGAGATGTAGGAGAGTAGCATGGATTGTCGCATAAGTTGATCTTCAGAGGACTCGCATTACGCGATGCACGTGGAGGTGAATCATTCGTTGAATCATAGCTCTCCCTTGTGGTAGAGTTATTGGAACCAGATTACTCAAGGAGAGCCAATGTCTTCTTGATCTTTTCAGCAACACTGCTTCCTCCTTCTAAAGCGTTTGCGGAGGAACTTGATATTTTTGGAGTCGTAGACCCAAAAACTGGAGTTGATGCGGATGACACTTGAAGTGTTTATTGTCCCAGTGTAGCAGCCTTGCTTCTCGTAACAGCTCCGAAACTTCCAAAGGTAACACCCAAAATGCCTTCAACTTCAGTAGAGAACTTGCAGCTAGTGGCCTTAGAGGCAGTTGATCAAGAGTTGTTCTTCACGGAAGTCATCTCGATATTCTTTGATGCTTGAAAAATTGAGATGAGAGGTAGAGATTGTCCCACTGGGCGTGCCAAAATTTGTAGACAATAAAATTCGCGTCGAGAAAACAATAATCAAGAACGGAAAGTTATAGCAACAATCATTTTATTAGTTCAAAGTGCGAGTGTTACAATCTCTATAATTCCTCTGAGTTCGCCTTTTCAAATATAATTCAAGGGCTCTTGAGCTTGGGATTTATCTCGATCTTGATCTCTATCTTGATCTTGATCTTGAACTTGAACTTGGACTTGGACTTGATTTTGAACTTGAACTTGGACTTGGACTTGATCTTGAAATTTATCTTGATCTTGAACTTCAACTTGAACTTTATCTTGATCTTGACTTCTAGTTGAATCCAAGGGCTTCGAGCTTGATCTTGAATCCGGCAGTCTTGATCTTGATCGTTCTTGATCTTTATCGTTCTTGATCTTGATCGTTCTTGAAACTTGAACGTTCTTGAAACTTGAATGCTTGAATTCTTGAATTATCAAATTTAAGTGACATGACATATGGGCTTTATGGAGCAGACCTTAATTAAATTCATATTTATTGAATTTAAATAATCAACTCAATTATATTAATCCATAATATTTATTTGGACTAATATATTAATGAATTTAATATTATTCGAATCATTTTATAAATTTATATTTAATAAATTTTAAATGATTACAACATATTCTCAAGAATTTTTTTAAAGATAAAATTAAAGATTATTATCCACTATTATACTTTTGATTATTTATAAACTATTTTTTTAGAAAATGTTAATTAGTTAAGAATCTTACTAAAACAAAAGGTAAATATGGAAAAAAGTTTCGATAATTCTCTCGAACTTTGAAACATTCAGTTATTTGAATCACGAAAAAAGTTTCAACAATTCATTTAATATGGACTAGAGGGAGTATATTCAAAGAAAAAATTATTTTTGTTGACTTTTGTCCATTAGTTTTGATTTATACCATTGATAGTTTTATAATTTTAAGTTTCCGTATGATTTAGTTATTAAGTGATATGTAATTTAATTTTTAAATTTGGGAGCACCACTCATCAGTAATTTTTTTTTTTTGTGCACCCACTCCGCCAAAAAAAAATTATCGACTCTTTTAAAGTTTGAACACCCTTGGCGAAATTCCTGGCTCCGCCACTGGGTGGTGGTAGGGGGTTGGCTGTAGGGGTGAGGATGGGGTAAAAAATTGAAGTTAAAAATATTTTTTAAAAACAAACTTTAAATTGTTTTTGGGGAGGGGGTGGTGGTGGTGGCTTAAGGGTAGGGACAAAATAAATTGATTTTTTCAACAAAAAAAAAATTATAATTTGAAGTTGGAAGAGAGTTTTGGAAAATGTTTTCCTTAAGTTTTGAAGGGAAGTCATTTTCCTTAAATTTGAGGAAAATAAGTTGATTTGAAAAACATTTTCCAAAACATTTAACTCAACATACCAAACACACCCTTAGTGTCTGAGGTCCCTAACCGATGCACTTTAACAAAATTGAGTTTCTGTCATTTAGCAAGATATCTATAATTGCTTGATACTAGTCCCCGCTTGCCTCACTCAAAAAGAAGAAAACGACAGTTTGTAATTACCTCTACATCTATCTACGATTTTATATTTAGAGTCTCTTGCTGGTGCGAAATGGATATAGTTGAGGATGTTGAAGCCCTGTTATAGTTCATAGATACTTTTGTATAGGTAGCCACAATTCACTTTTCTCACGTAATGCATATATATCTTCTCGAATTTATGAAATACCATACAACTGAATAAGAGACAGAATGTTATGTGATTAACTACAACCTAGTAACTGGTAGGACTTCGACTTGTACACAAAGATCATATTAAGTCCATAAATGGAAAACATAAAAAGAGAATCAAGTAATTAGAACTGATTCAATAGCATTTAGCAATCAATGGAGTATACATTTGGCAATCTGTTCCCTCTACTGATTTTACTACCACTCTTACATCCTTACTAAACAAAAATTTTGGCCAAATGAGGTCACTCAAGAGATATGATTCCCATTGTTGTAGTCAATACATTTTGTGAATGAATATAATAAAGTTAACGAAGAAGAGCTATTAAAACCGTTATAGAATACATACAAACTTCAGCAGAAAAAAACAGTAAAGCTCTAATACTAAATCCATCAACAGACGTAAAACCCACCTAAATCCCCTTAGATTGAATCCATACAAACAGCAGGAAAAAAAATAGAGGGTAAAACCCTTATACAAAATTCAACAACAGACGTAAAACCATTCTTACCCAGAACCTAGAAATGGACTCAGCCACTCAACTGCTCCCGTATGAAGCTGGTGGACATTCTCCTAGCGGAAATTGCGATCAGCTAGATATTTGAATGTTGTACCACAAGTATCACACTTGTATCTTCCTTCATTGTGGATGTCTAGGTTATGCCTTTGAATACCTTTGAGGTTGGGGAAAAGACGACCGTCAAAGTGATGGCAGGCATGGGGACGAGCAGCCACCACCGGCATCGCCACAGCAACGGGAGCCGGCATCAACTCAACAGCAATAGGAAGAGGCTCAACAATAGGCGCAGGTCCAAAAAGATAGTCTCCATTCACATTTTCGTTCTCCATGCTCAACAATAGATGCTCAACAATAGATGAAAAAAATTCTTATTTTGAAAGATGAAAGAAGAAGTGCCTGACACAAATGAATGATTGCGAACGATTTCACCAAATTAGAGCATCATAACAAGAACATTTCACCAAAGATAATGGATGTACAGCCGCAAATCAATAACTAGAAAAACAAAATAATAATTGGGTGAAAACAAAGCAAGAAACAACAAAAAAAAAAATCTTTTTCATCCCTTTTAAAAAAAAATGAAATTCAAATGGGTTTTTTACACCCTGTATCAAACTCAACCAAATTCAATTTAGAACTCATTGGATAAAAGAGCATGTTCTTGTTGCATGAACACATTGGTGTAAATAAGACAAGCCAAACTACCACCAACTAATGGGCCAATCCAGTAGATCCAGAAACCCTCAAAGTTACCAGTGAGATGGTGAGTCAAATATTTCAGTTTTTATGTTATTTCCTTCTTCATTTCAGCCTATCCACAATGACTTATTCATTTTGCCCAAGAATTCTAAGTTAAAAATCTCTAGTTCTACTGTTTTCTGCCTCTATAAATTAATTTGGGATATTCTGGTTTTCTTACCGTGGCAAGTTGCATAACTAAAGAATACAAGTTGTTTTTCACATGCATTGAACTGGTACTGGAGATTTCTGGGATCTTTGAAGCTGATGGTTCTAACTAAATGTTTGTTGCATTGTATGTACTAAACCAATTATAACCAAAAGTTTTAGAAAATTTTCATCTCTATTTGGTTCCAACTCATAGTTTATCAATTAGTTTATTCCCCCTTGAAGGTACTCAATGTTGTATAGCACAGGATATGAAGTTATAGATCACCTGGCATGTTATGTCTGTAGTCCTCCCCTAAAATTACATGTAGGCTTTGGAGAAATTTAAGAAATATGGTGTATAAGCGGGAATAGGATCTTATGATGTTAGTCTAATTTTGTTGAAAAATTGTTGAAGTGTGTGATCATATCATCTAAAATCATAAGCTATTAGAGAGAACACACTTTTTATTAGTTAATTCTAATTTCAACACGCCCCCTCATGTGCGGGCGTGATTTCTTTTATGGGCCAAGCACGTAATTTTTTTTATATGGGTGGCAGTGAGATACGATCTCAGGACCTCTGTCTACCCTGATACCATATTGAAATGTGTGACCATCTCATTTAAAAGCTTAAACTATTCGAGAGAACATACTTTTTATTAGTTAATTATAATCTCAACAAAAACACAGGACCATGAAATTGTTGATGGCCAGAAGAGGGATAAATTTATTCAAAAAGAAAAAAGAAAAGCATGGGGGAAGAATACGGGATTTGTATGAGCAAAATTTATTTAAAGTATTATCCTATTGTAGTAAAATAGATTAAATTTCAACAAACTTGGTAGAAGAAGGGTTAGTCTGCTTTAGAGCTTTTTCAGTTGATGATATTTTGGTTAGAAGAATGTGTATTATGAAGAAAAAACATAATATATTGTAGAAAGCTACTACTATGGATTACAAGGTATGTAATTTCTCCATTGCTTGAAGTTATGTAGTGTCTTTTCAAGACTTATACATCAACTTCAGCCCAAATATCATCATAGAGTCCAAAATAAATTGTCTCCCCTTCATGGGATCTTCCTTTCTTCATCGACAACGTTATTGCTTCACATATAAGGATACTTTTTTCTATTCTTGAAAAAATCCTTTGAAAGTTAATGTGTTTGCATGCCCATATTTTTTTATTTGTAAATTAATCTTATCTATCTTTACTAAATTTTATCACTAGTTATTATGAGTACTTTAAAGATGGTCAGTTAATTGAAGTGTTAGTCAATTTTTTGAGGTATGCTATTCCAAAACATAGGTGCGTTTCTGTTTAGAAAGATTTGCTATCATCATTGGATATCTCATAGTTTACTCCCTTTAATGTATGCTTTTTATTGGCTATTTTGTCGTCTCCTTAATATTGTATTGATTATTTTTCATTTAATATATGTGTGATCTCACTTGGACAAGGTTTTCGTCCTTCTAATGTTTTTCCTTTTTTCCATCTCATTCGTCTCTTCTAAATATTTTTGGGGTGAGTTGTCACTATTTTTGGCAAGCTTAATTTGAAGAATATGAAACAAAACTTACTCTAAATAAAATTAATAACTTAAGCTACAAAAGTTCTGTCTATTAACATGGATTTGTGGTTCTTCCTATCCCAAGTCATTGCTGAGTGTTTGAGCTATCCAGGTTAGATTCATTTTCAATTTTTTCATGTTCAAGAATATCTTTTTAACATGAGTGTAGAATCCAATATTTTGATCTACTTGTACTTTCATAATGCAACAAGTATACATACATATTTCGGAAATGTCACGACCCAAATTGAATCGTGAGTGGCACCCACACTTAACCTCCTAAGTGGACAAACCAAGGAATCTAACCCCAACATATATCAATAATTCAACTATGAATAACAATAAAAATGCGGAAGCTCAAAACTCGTTAAAGTAACCAATCAAATCAACCTCTAAAGTCTATTACACATTATCCCCAAAACCTGAAAGTCATCACATCAAGGACATCTAATCTTCAAATATTAAGTCTAAGAGTATTAAAGACACCAAAATAAATGAATAAAATAGTTTATGTCTGAAAACTAAGGACATCATGTCATGACCAAGAGAATCCAACACGAGCTGGAATGAATAGTTCACCCTGGAACCTGATGTGCTGGAGACTGGCTAGAGCTGAGGGTGAGTCGAAGTCACAGATACACTCGCTGCACTCCACAAAAAAATAACAAAGAAAAACACAAGCAAGACTCAGTACATGGCAACATGTACTGAGTAGATATCATCGGCCAACCCAAAATAAAAACTAATATGTAATGAATAATAGTATAAAATCAACTATGACACTTAGCAGGTGGCAAGCAACAAACACATGAATCAGTGTCAACAACACTAAAGTAAGTACGTAATTAGTCAACAATATCAAGATCACACATGAGGACTCTTGCCTCCAAACCAAACTAATTTGGGA
Organism: Solanum chiquidenum; assembly: GCA_029582725.1. Lineage (NCBI taxonomy): Eukaryota > Viridiplantae > Streptophyta > Magnoliopsida > Solanales > Solanaceae > Solanum > Solanum chiquidenum. Next base: position 22,325 of record JAJOOS010003236.1, on the reverse strand, counting down.
ATTGAGTTCTTTGAGATTGAGTACATTAAGTTAATTCAATATCTTTTTCATTTAATGTTACCGTGTCGGAACGTGACACTCCGATCCAATTATACCGTGTCGGAACGTGACACTCCGATCCAATTATACCGTGTCAGAATGTGACACTCCGATCCAAAAATACCGTGTTGGAACGTGACACTCCGATCCAATTATACCGTGTCGGAACGTGACACTCTGATCCAATAATATCATTAATTTATCATTTATTATCACCACTTTTCAATTCATTAACAATATTTCATTAAGCCTTCTTTATTCAAGGCATCACTTCGATAGAGAGGGTTCAAGATTATAAATTCCACGGTCTCAGAATTTCAGACTAATCACAAACCACACAACCAAACTACACAATCACACAATCAAGTACATAGAGAACTTCACAATATCATTCAATGCATATCAATCACTATTAAGAGTCTATCTATCAAATAGAATAAACCATAACCTACCTCCACCGAAGAACCGAAGTCAAGCAACTACTTCTCCAATACTTTTCCTTTCCTCAATGCCTCCGAGCCTTTCCAATCTATCAAGTATATATGCATAATTTGTAAGTTAAATAAACACTCATATTATTCTATGTCTAGCCTAGACCCAAAACTCACCTAATTCTATAATCAATTTCCTAAAGTTCAAACCTAAGGATAGGTCTTAATTCCTCTAACTTTTAATGGAATTCAAATAATTTGGTAAACCTAATATTTAATTATCTATACAGATTTATCAAAACTTAGATTATAATGTGATAACTGTAGAAATCCCCATAACCGAAACCACAAATTTATCCAGTACTTTTAACTACGACAAAACATACAAAACATTAACCTGCTAATACTTTATTCCTTATACAATTTCCAGTGACCGACTACTCCAAGCCAATTATTAGCATCACTAGAGGCAATTAATTATCACCTTTCCCCACTCAAACTTGGTCCTTTAAGTACTCATTCTGACATAAAACCAATTTAATTGTTGATTCTTTTCCTCCCAAACCGACACCACACATAACCCTTTTACTAAGCATGCAACCCATTCATTAAACCCAATAAAAAATATCAGAAATCAAATTTGATTAATAATCACAGCCAACACTTTAGTTACTGATTATTAATGGTTGGTCACAAGTCACAACATTCCATTCACAATGCACTTTAAATTATTCAATACCACCATATAATATTAATTTTACTATTCATTCAGCCATAAAATGGCATTAAGTCATATCAGGTAATTATACAAAACCTTCCGCCCAATAATTAATATGCAAAGAACAATATTGATGATTGTTGTAGATTTACCTGAGGGTACCGCCGTCTCGTGAGTTGCAGGTAAGCATTCGCTCTATTGTCTCGTCTTTTAATTATTTAGGGTTAATAATTATCAACTAATTAATAATTAAATAACTACTAAACCCTATAATTTCTTTCTACAGAATACTTACTCCCTAATTATTATATAAGACCAACTATAAAAGTGTGAAAGTGACCCACTATAAATTTTAATGTTATTTTCTTTAACCACCAACTAAATAAATTATTAAAAGTACCCTATTAATTCTATAATTGTAGTTATGAATAGTCCAAAATACCTATTTAAAATCTCTCGAAAAGTATTTTATAAAATAAAAAGCTCTAGTTCTCAAAACGAGTAAAAGGGTCGTTACAGGAAGAGGTTGTAAAGTTTAACATATGAAGTACCTAGAAGGGCCTTGAGAGCAGCAATATAATAAAGAATAAATTTCTAAAATCGGTCAAAAATATTATTTTGTTGTTTTTTCAAATTTATTTTTCTCCTTCTATAAATTTTGATTGACTAACAAAGTATCAATAATGAAAAGTGGTGAACGTTTGGCCTTGGAAAAATAGATTATGTGTCTAATTTTTTTAAATTATGTTGTTGTAGTATAAATTTTTAACGGTCTAACTTATACTTGGGAATTGGAAAAGGAGATGTGAGTCAAGTATCCTCTCTTGTTTCAGTCTACACGTACACACTTACTTTAAATTTGGGGATCGAATTTCTTAAGGTGGGGAGAATGTAATATCCTATAATTTAAGTTAAGGGCAAATAAGTCATTAGTTATTAAAAAAAAAGAGTTTGGGCTAAAAGCCCTAGGCAGCCACGCTGCAACTTTTAGCAGAAAGAAAAAATAACATTGAACAGAGAGAGTAAGAAAGAAAGAACGGAAGGGTGAGGGTGAAGAAGGAGAAAGAGACTTATTCGGAGGGTTTTCTACCAAGTTCGAGGTAAATCCTTATTGCTTTTCTTCTCCTACAGCCTCTCCAAGATTATTAGTTAGGTCATTCACTGTAGGTGTTGAAATCTAATTACTAGAGGCTAATAATTGGGCAGCAAGGGTTGTACAGACAAATAAATTATATATATTTTCTATCTATTTTATGAGTAGCAAGATATATGATTGATCAATGGATTTTGGCATGAGAATACCAATATATAGAAGTATATTTTATACTAGCACTAGTTGGAATTTCATTGTTATGTTGAACTTGAGTTTCTGTTAACTGTAGTAATAGCCAAGAAAATTGTTTGAGCAATCGCAAGGTATGAATACTTAGAGCTTTTAACTTGTTGCTGCTGAAATTGAAGGAATATATCGTTACAGAATAAGATACTTTGACACATTGAGAGTTAAACCTGAAACTTGAGGGTTGGATATTTTAAATAGTTACAGAATTATATTAAACATAGAGTGTAACTGGAGATTGATATGAATGTGATTACAGATTGACCAATGGGATTCATACGGATTACTCGAGTGGCAAGCTTGGTATTTCAGCACAAGTACTGTGAGTAGTAATCTTACCACAATCTGTATTTCATAAATTTCATGATTTTTACACGGTTTATAAAGTAAATGTGTTACCGAATATTTTGAACTTGCATGTGGGACATGTCTTTTACTTGATATGATACTGAAAAGATTATTTGAGATGATATTGTTTTTATAAGATATGATTATTGTTATTGAAAGGGTTCTACAATTATTTGAGAAATGGTATTTCGACATGGGATTGTTAAACTTTGAAATGATGATGTTTAATAAGATTTAAATGCTCTGTTTGATTTTGAAATGCTTCTACTGATTCCAAGAAAAGTTTAAATGGGAGTAGACTTTGATGAATCCCCTAGCTAACGGCGGGTTCGTTAGAGCTGGTGCACCTTGTAGTTACAAATACTGATAAAGCCCTTGCTAGTGGGAAGGTAGAACTAGCATACCGTTACCGATTTCCCTCGAGTAGGGATCTACCGATATGAATACTTAACTCCTTTATGAGGAGTTCACCGTTATTGGTTACTTCTTTAAGAGAAGGCCACACTGATTACATGATTCATCCTTGAAAACCTCCCAGCTATAAGATTTGATATGGAAAATGTTTTTCTGAGCTTATTTCTAAAATTTTACCTTGATCTTGCTTACACGAGACAAATAAGATTGAATATTGTTATCATTTTTGAAAGGGCACTATTTTCATCATTTGATTATCATACTAGCGTGTTTTCTGACTTGTCCCTCATTAAAATGGTTGTGGTTAAGTATTATTACTCACTGAGCTAGCCTCTCACTCCTTGTTAAATATTTTTACATAGAATTCAGGTGACATTGGAGAAGACTTCATTAATTAGAGAGTGTGGATTGATAGTATCTGGTGAGCCTCGCGTGGCAAGAGACGTATTGGAATTTCTATGATTTGTTTGTTTCTTTAAAAACTCTTAGAGTTGTTCCATTTGTCATTCTTTTATTTGAGTCATGATTATTCTTTCGCATTATAGTCAAGTAACTAGTTTTCGTATTTGGAGATGAAATTGGTATTATTGCGTGACAATTAGATCATCAATGGATATTATGCTTTGGTTTATAGTTGTTACTATTTTTGTGGTAGATTTCTGAGACAGGGAAAATTCAGGATAGGCCTAAAAATAAAGGAAACTCTGTCCGATTTTCTGTAGATTTATGTTAAGGTTTGCTTTGGGATTCTTTTCCTTTAGCTCCGGTCACAGACCTAATTTGGGTTGTGACACCCTTGTACCAGGTGTGGTACCCGAGCCAACCATTAGTACATACCAGAAATGGTGCCTGAGCCAACCATGGGAATATCCTATATCAGGTGTAATACCAGAGTCAAACATTAGTCACACAATCTCAATGAAATACAACCATACTTGTAAATACAAGTAAACAAAAGCACCTTCATTGCATGAGATTGCCAATAATTTATCACTTTAAATACAACCCTTTATGTTTTTCCCAAAATGTATTGTTCATGTTTCATAATAGAGATAGTTTACATAAATACATACATAAACTTAAAAAAACAACCATAACCTATCAGAAGGATTCCTTCGTGAATGTTCCCTGTTCATAAGCCCATTTTACCCACAATCGCGTCCCCTAGCATAGTACCTAGAAATTATCTCAAAGTAAACATTACCTAACCGAGTCTATCATTAGCGTAACCCACGACTATCCATATATTCAACAATCTAGACTCCATGCCCGAAGGCCCATGCATGAAATCTCTCGACTATCTACAAGATATTATATAAGTAAAGACAGGTTTGACTACTTAGTTAAAAGAAAATCTAGCCTACATGGATGTCAAGCAACTGTTGAAGAACTCTGAACATGAGCCTCTAGCGGCACCATCATAGCAGGAATATTCCCACAATTGTTAGATGACTCCAGTTCATATCAATTTCAAATTCTCTATTTTTTCTTCATGTCACCTTAATATTAAATTGGCCAAATATCTCAAAGAAAAAAATTGCAACTCTGCATGAGGTACCTTTTGAGTAATGATGAATCAAATATTTACAACTTGCTCGCTTTAGTGATCTGATGCATGTGGCTAGCATTGGCTTCCATGGAGATGGAGGAGACTATTCACATCAACTCTTGCAAGGCTTTCTCCACACCAGTGACCTCGGGTCTGCAGGGGCGACAATCACGAGTGCTTTTATATCTCATATTTTTTCAAATGTTTCCATTGTTGTTGAGCACATGTAGGAGTATTTATACTCATTTCGTGATCTTTTCATGGGATTCAAAGGTAATTCTCTTTCCCTTTGATTTATATTGTTTATTCTAGGTTCATTTCCGTGTTTTATTCTCTATTTGAACCTCAATTATTTTATTCAATTCTTTAAAAGTTGGCTTTTCATACCATCCGGGGTTCAAAATGACCTTCATCTTCACCCAACTTTGGCGCATGTGATGCTCACCTCAAAGGAAGTATAATGACGGAGTTAATTTTCTATTTCATTGTCGAGTTCCGATGGTCAATTTTTTTCACCTCATTTTTGTTAAGAATTTTGCGACATTAATATGAATATTAGTAGTCCTATATTGACGTATAGTTTTTTTATAGCATGAAGGTGATCCGCAGCTCTTCGAAAAGGTAAAGGTCTTGAGTAGCAATTCTAGTATGGTTTCGACTTCGAGGTAGGTTACAACTTTTTTATTTATACTTAGCTTAGTTAGACACTATATAAATTGGATTGTATATGATCATTAGAAAAGTTGTAGGGTTAACTCTTAGTCTTACATGATCCTTAGTTATACTTTGTCTGTTTTTGGGACATTAGACGAGTAGCTTAGCCTTAAACCTTTGTCTAGGTTGATTAGTATAGAATGCTTAGATTGCTTTAGGGGATTTAAACTTAGTTTTAGAAGAGTTGGTTGCTTGTTTAGTGTGGTTTTGTGTTTATCCAGATAATTGTGCTTATTTCTATAAAAAATTGTGAGTATGGGCCTGAGGCCTTGGACTGGATGAAGTTTCTAGTTAATACGATTGTATTGTGAAGGGTTTACCTTATTAGTTTGCATGATATGAATGTATTATAACTTGTTTGACTGTGATTGGCATGCATTAATGTACATGACATCTGCATTTGACCATGGAATGTGGTAGCGATGAGAAAATGTGGATTTTCAGTTTAAAACCTTTATGCCTCAATTTATATTTGATTTGGTCTTCGAGAGAGTGTATTTGTGAGATTTTTGGACAGAAAAGGTGGGTATTCTTTTAAGAATATCTTACCATCTTTGTTATATGCAGTGTACCATTTTTGTATATATTCTTCTTTCTTGGTCACTTTCTGGCCCTTATTGTATATTTTGTACATATCTATTCTATGGTCCCTTTCTTACCTTATTATTTCTTCCACATTAGTTGTATTCTAATTTTATTTTTCTCGAGTTGAATGTGCTTTGACTTGCCTACCATGGGTATATGGTAAATGTCATCATGATTCAATTTCAAGTTGTGACAGATGGTGGTGTAGAAATAAGGAAATCAAGCAAAATATGTGTAACATCCGGCAATTTGGAATATCTATGAAGAGGTTTAGAATTGGAATTTTTCATTTTTGGAAAGAATTTGAAAATCTGGATTTTTTTTTTGGTTAAGTATGGGAAAATGTGAGTTTTGGGCCAACTTTGAGCAGCCATAAATCCTAGATCAGGATGAGTTAGGTGTAGTTCCAGTTATTTTTGCGAAGCTTGTGGAATGATCTTTTCAACGCCACCGAGTTTACTCGATTCCGAGTTCGTATGAGTGAGTTATGCCCCTTGGAAGTTGGGCCGTTGGCAGGGAAATCCGTCCGGAAATTTTAAGGGCATTTTGGTCTTTTCACTAACCAATTCTTTTGGATATATGTTGTGTTAGACTGATTTTTAGGTCAGTTTTGTCTCATTTTAAAGAGTGAAGAGTGAGGGTTAGGGTTTGTGAGTAAAGAAGAGAAGAAGAGGAGAAGAAGAGGAGAAAAAGGAGATCAAGCGAGTTTCCGTTGTGGATATCGTCGGGGGTGATCCCTACTAGGTATGTGAGTTCATTGTGTTGGGTTGGTTCTTTCCCCCACACACCAAACTCGTTTCATTATTGATAAAAGATTGGCTGTGTTGTTAAAGTTGTTGGTTGTGTTGTTGATGTTGTTGATTTGGTTGTGTATTTGAGTTGAATCTCTTGTATGTTGAGGGATTTTATGATCCTTAGTGTTTGGGGTTGAAACCTTTGTTATTGGGAGAGTTTAGAGTTGGAGAAAAGAAGGAGAAAAGTCGAGTTTTCTGGGGATAGGGGTGGCGCGTCGCGCCTGCCAGAGCGCCCCAAGAAGTGTTCTGAACTTCACCCCTTGGGGCGCCACGCCTTGCAGAGCGCCAGCAAGACCCTTCTGAACTTTGAAGGCTGGCACTCCGCGCCTTGCAGAGCGTCAAGGACGCCAAGTTTTTCCTTTCTTTCCCCACTCTTTCATGCATGTTCCTTGGTATTGTACCTATGTCCCATAGTTGTTTCCAACACTCCAAAGTACGTCTAAACGTCAAGAACTCGTCCATAAACATGTGATTATATACCTTGAATCCATAATCCAATTCAAGGCGAGTTAAGATCAAGCCAAGTGAAGTTATAAGTCAAGCCTAGAAGTTAAGAAGTGAGTCAAAGCAAGTCTCTAAAGTTGTTCAAGAGTCTTTGTTGAACGTTTTAACTTCATTTTAAGACTCAAGTTTCAAGTTGAGCAAAGAGTTTAAAGTTGAGTTCGTATCTCAAAAGTTATTAGGGAACTATGTATTCCCAAAGAAGTTTTAAAGAAATGTTTTCACATTTAAACAAGAGTGGAAACTGAGATTTCCAAAGGGCCTTCGGGCAAGTTTCAGAAAAGAGAAATAGCTATCTAAACGAAGCAAACAGGGAAACTGAGATTTCCAAGATAGACTTTGAGCTAAGTTTTTGAGTAATTATCTCAAATCAGCAGAAAGAAATGTGTTTCAAAAACATAAGAGCCAGTACATTTTTGGGAGTAGTATTGAGCACCGATTGGGGGAGCGTTCCAAGGAACCCACAACCCCTATAGAACCATGTAGCCACCATGGGTAGAAAAGGTTCATACTTTTTAGATGAATCCTTTTCAAGTCAGACTAGTGGATCCATTAGGCAGTTCAGGTCCTATACCTTTGGCCGGGTATAGGATGCTCTGGCAGCGTGAGGTCGATCGTTGTATCATCACTACAGCTCTTATGTGATGGTTGTCTGTTAGTGAAACTCCCACAACATTTATTGTATTTTTAAATACATCAGTTCATTTGTATTTTTACATACATCTCAGATTTATTGTATCTTTGTATACACATAGATTTTGCAGCATGTTTTAAACAACTTTTCTTTATATTGTACTTGTTTTAAGTTGCTTTATATTGAAATGAGTCGGTCAGGTTGAGTTGAGTTGAGCCAGGTAAGTTATTCAGTTTCTCCCAGAGTTCTCTTCTAGCCTTTGTTGTTTAGCTTTCCAGCTCGCATACTCGTACATTCCATGTACTGATGCCAGTTGGCCTGCATCTTATTATGATGCAGATGCGGGTACCCAGGATCAACATCCAACACGTCGTTGATCCAGTTGAGCACTCCTGAGTCAGTGGTGAGCCTCCTTGCTTTTCGAAGGACTCGGATATTTTGTGTTCCTAGTTATGTTTTATTAGGATGTTGCAGGATCTGTCCCAACATCCATCTCAGTATTGTTAGAGGCTTCATAGATAGTCAGTCAGTTAGTTTTGAGTCTCTCATGCATGTATATATGTAAATATTCTATTTTGAGACTCGAGTTGCCTTTTTGGCCAGATTTATCAGTTGGGTTATTTTAAAACCTATCATTGCATTGAGTTATGTTGTTGAGTTAAGTTTCCGCTGAGTCAAGAAAGCCAGGCCAATGGTTCGCTTGGGGGCCAGCAATGGTATCGAGTGCCGGCTACGTCCAGGGTGTAGGCTCGGGGTGTGACAAGATATAACATTGTGCACTTCTTATTCCGTAAGTGAGAAATGTTATTCTTTGGTTCCGGAGAAGAAAGGGTAGAAATTGCAGCCACCCCTCATATAAAGTTGGTAGATTTTGAGATTTTGATATTTTTGATACTTTTGAAAGTCAAACAATGCCCTCTTATTCCTATTCCTTTTAATTTCTAAATTCATTGGCAAAAGCTTATGTCAAAATAATAATTGTAGTCCTTACAAAGGATTCTATCATACCTCTTCAAGAGTGAGTAATTTATATGAGTCTTAGCCTCCATAATATTGAAGCGCACCAAGTGATGATCCACCAGTTTTGGGAAACTCACATTTTGCGATCATTAAATAATATTGAAGGGCACCAAGTGATGATCCTACTTCTTCGGGAAACTCACATTTTGCGATCATTAAATAAGTTTTTTCAACAAAGTTCAACTGAGGAATTTAATGTCTTCCATGTAAAATACTCTATCACACATAATAGGCACAATGCAATAAGTATTAGGGAAAGAAAATTAAGCAAATAGATATGATACTTTAAATAGGCTAATCAAGAAAGTCAAGTAATTTAATCCTCTTTGTTTCCTTAAAAAATAGATTGACAATACGCATATGGCATTTATTGATTCAGTAAGTTATAGAGTATGTATAGCATTGTTGTTAAAAACTGTTTATTTTTAAAGTACTTTTTTAGAATAGTTTTTTAGAAAAATAGTTTTGATAAAAAATTAAATAAAATTGTGCTTGGCTAATTCATTTGAATATTGTTTTTTATAAGCAAATTGTGTTGGACTAATTTTTTTTTAAAAGTGCCTTTGAGAGTCAAATTACGAAAAATGAAAAGTATCAATGTACTTTTAATATTAATATTATTTTATAGAGAGAAACTATTTTAAATATCTATTATAATTTTTTTAATTAAACTTTTATTTTTATTAAATTAAATGTACATATTAAAATATTCAATCAATAATATAGCTTTGTTTGGGATGGATGAAATCTTTAATTGTTACAATAATTATTTTCTTTAACTTTTGCAAAAATATTGTCGTTATCTTTTTTATTAATTCTGAAAAATAATACGTAGAATAATATATAAAATATATAATATAAAATAATAAATCATAGACATAAGATAAAATTTAAAAAATCTATTATATAAACATAAAAATAAATTTTTAAATGAAAATTAACCAAACTTATGATATACGTTAATTAGTTAATAAGAGATATATTGATAAATATGCATATGCGAAAGGAATATTTTAGTCTTGAAAAAATAATTTTTCGCTCCTGCTTCTGCTTTTTTAAGAAGTAGAAAATTTTAGCTTCTTTCCAATAGTAGAAAAAATGATTTTGCTTCAGTTTAAAAACAGTTTTACTGAAGAACGCATCTGAAAGACTGAAACTTATCAAAACTTAATCAAATTATTCAAATACCCTGTATGAACTTGACCAAATGCTCAAAATATTAAAAAATGCTACAACATAAGATCAACCCTCAAGACAAACTTATGAGTCATAAACCCCAATTTTTCATTCAATAATGTCCAATTGTACCGGGCTCTAGGGCTTAATTCGAGCCTCCAAAGAAGTCCTAACTCATCATAGAAAACCTATTATAATCTTCAAATAAAAAATTTAATCTAGTTTACTTAAAATATTTTTTAACTTAGGTTTATGAACTTCACAACGCACTCGTGCCCCTTGGAATGTGTCACGAATGCCCACAAGTCATATATCATCAAATGAATCTACATGAAGTATCATATGAGGGAGGGAGTTCTAGAACTCAAAATGATTAAATGGGTCGTTATATCTACATTTATTACAAAAATAAAAAACCAAAATAATTATGTAGAAGACAAAATAAAATTTTCTTTATAAAAAAAAGTTACATTATCTAGCAAATAAAATATCCTAGGCGCAAATATTTAGGATGTAATTTTTTTAGTTTGTTACTTGTTCACCTGTTTGATAACGATAATTTTACATGACCCAATAATAATTCACTTGTCATCGTGTTTTGATGATTGTTAAATTACTGTTCATAATTGTTCATAATTTAATTATGAGTATTTATAAACCTCAATTTTGAGTACAAAATGAGTATCCTTATCGGCTCTAGATGTATCTTCGTCTTCTTTTAAGTAGCATGAGCACTACTTATTTTTTTATTGTTAAGAAAAAATTATTCTAGAATAAATTCTAATTATCATATTATACTAAAAGTGGAAAGAATTTTAGGCAAAAGCTAGATCATCATATATTATATTATATTATATTATATTAAAATTGAAAAGAATTTTAGACAAAAGTTAGATGTGTGTGTGCGCGCGCGTGCTTGCATGCGAAGTACACTACGTAAATTGAAGTACATTACGTATATTTTATTACCACTAACTGTCCATTGTGTAAATATATGTAACTCCCGCTAATTATATTCATTATAGTTTTTACTCCCACCTCTCATCCTCATCTCATCCATGATCTCAAATGGATTAACATCATATTCATGACAACTCTTCGTATTCCTCAATCCTATCCTATAAATAGTGACATTTGACACAATATTATACACACTTAAAATAGTTTAAGAAAATGAGAAAATCTCTATGCTCTCTTCTCCTGTCTCTTTTTATTTGTTTTGTTAATTGTTTACGTTTCTTGTTTGTTGTTACTGTACAACTTTCTATTATTTTGTTGTTATTATTATTATTGAGAATTTAATGGTTTGTTGCTTTGTTTACATTAGCTTAACATGTGGTATTTTAGTATCCTTATTTGAATATTGTATTTGTAGAATAGTTAGTTATTTTTACTTCTGTACTTTTAGTCAATTTTCTAATTAAGAGTGTATTCTTTTTATTAGGAAGATATGCGTACTTTCTATAGTAAAAGTGATTGATTTTTTTTTTAGTAAATATCAATATATTTAAAGAGGATAAAATATGTCATTTACAATTTAAGATAAACTTGCAACGCACGTTTCTAAAACTAGCACACAAAAATGAAGCAACAAATCTTCAATCCTCACTAATTAATAACATGTGATATAAATATGTGGTGGACAATGTTTCAACAAGCTAGCTTTCACTAATTAATATCATGTGGTATAAATATGTAGTGGACAATGCTTCAACAAGTATATAAAGACTGCAAGTTTTCAACATTTTCTCACCACCTACTTTTCACAACTTATAATTGCTATTTTGAGAAAAATAAAATATGGGTCTGAAAGGAAAATTGATTGCTTCAGTGGAGGTAAAGTGTGGAGGATATTTGATGCATGACTTTTTACACTTTAATTGTCATCATGTAGTTAATATAAGTCCTAGACAGATTAACCGTTTTCAGATTCATGAAGGTGAAAGTGTAAAAGTTGGTTCGATTGTTAGCTGGGATTATAATGAGGGTAACACATTTACCTACTTCTTCTATCACAATGCGATTTACATACATCAATTTTGTTTATTTATGTGTATCCCATAGTATGAAACGTGCTTTTCAAGAAAATGATCTTCTTGAAAGTAGTTATTTGATGGTATTTGATTACCATAACTAATACATTCTAAGTAAACCCTCTTGCTTCAAGAAACAAAATAGCCTTTTCCATTTGTGGGCGAAAGTACTTTCTTCTTGAAAATTATCTTTACTTTAGTTTTTCTTATTTCTCCAACTGATACTTAGGTATAACTTACTAATATTTAGTTACTAAGGAGATTCATTTTATCAAAACATTCTATGATTTATTAATAGTATTATTAATCTTTAAGATAATATGATTTAGGTATAATATCTTTCCAGCAATCAATATACTAAAATATTACCAATGTTATATTTAACCTAATAAATTAAGCTCTTCTTTTGAGATTTTCAAAAATAACTCTATTTAGATAATGTAGACAATCAAATATTTATTAGCATTATATATTTTTGGAGTAAATGAAAATGAAAATCGAGGAAAAAAGTTAAACATGATATGATGAAAAAGATGTTATTTTGTAAATGTTTAAATCTTTAATGAGGAATTGAACAGTTGAATTTAAAACAACATCTCTTGTATTTTTTATATGTTGATAATTACAGCTGGACAAAAGAAGTTTATGAAGCAAGTTATTGAAGCCATCGATCCTAAAAAGAAATCAATTCGTTGGAAAGTCATTGAAGGAGACCTGCTAGAGATGTATAGTTGTTTTACTATTGTAACATCTCATGAACCTCAGTGGACTATATGGACACTTGAGTACGAAAAGAAAACTAAAGACATCCCAGAGCCCCTCAGTTTATTGGGTCAAATCCTTCACGTTATCAAGGATATGGAGGGTCACCTTTTAAAGAATTATTTTATATATATATTCACGCGCACGTGTGGTTATATGCATAAACATATCTATGTGTATTGGTGTTTGTATGATGAATAATTTGCAATATTGGCTACATTAGCTAGCATGTGACATAGATAATGTAATATTTGAAGAATATATTTTATCTGTCAATCTCCTTTTATGGATATATTTCCATTGGACTGTTTATGTAAGATATTTTGCATTTTGTTATGATAAATCAAGCCCTTATTTATTCCTTGAAAAATTATGTTTTCAGACCTTTTCTTAATCAACAATATCATTTGTGATTTCTTCACAACGTTTGAGTTGGGAATTGAGGGACTCAGATGAGTTTCATAATCATTTTGGAACTCTGTAATGTTCAGTATTTTCACAATGAAAGAGATGCTTTAAAGTCTAAATGGTTATTTATTCGATGGTGAGTATGAGCAAAATTTAATTTTAAAGTTTCAAGATGAGTATATGTACGTTGGTTCTATAGAGAATAGCAGAAGAAACGTATAATCGAGAAGACCTTCTGCTAGCCCAAGATTGTTAACTAAGATCGGAATATTCAACTAAAGAAGAGGAAGCTAGAAAAGAAAAGGAAGAATTTGGATAGGAAAACTTGGTTATTGAAGAAGACTCTTGAATTGTACTTTGTTTTTGGGTTACTTATAAATGAATAAGGTCACCCCTATTTATACTTGTGTGAGGATGGTTCTAGATATTACAAGCTCTAGATTATTCTATCATTTACTACAAAATTATCTTCTCTAGAATGTCTACAAGAAAGTTCTAGTGAACTTATCTTCTAGAAATTTCTCTAGAATATCTAGATATTTCTTCAAGGCAACTTCTCTAGAATATCCAGATATTTTGTAATACCCCATAACTTCCAACACTTATACAACTAAGTAAACGTGAAAAAATATTTGAACTAGAGATAGTAAAATGTGATTTGATATTAAAGGCATAAGTGGACAAGTGTGTATTAGTGTTAAGATCTTGTAAAGAATTTAATATATGGAAAATGGTGCAAAATAGGAGAGGTGCTTGCTTGACTAAATTAAGCTACTAGGTGACAAGTAGGTGCATCACCTACTTAAGGTATATGTACCAAGTAGGTGCATCACCTGCTTTGACTTATGGGCCATAAGGAGGCCTAAATTTAGTGATCAATTTGAGGCCCAATCTATCCAAGAAAAGGGGGAAAATGAAAAAGAATGACAGTCCAAGGCCCAATCTTTCCAAGCCCACAAGAAACAATTTTAATGGAAAAGTAGGTGCATCACCTACTTAAATGTGTGGCCTAAAATAAAGACACATGGTGGCTGCAAATGAAGTACAAGAAAGGTGGCAAAAGAGGACCTATTAAGGCCAAAAATCTGATAAAAATATCTCATTTTCCTCTTATCCAAATTTTAAGCTCTCAAGTTCATATATTTCTCTCTCTCTCAAGATGAAACAACACCCAATATTCCCACTAGGGTTCTAAGTATTTTTCATCTTGTTTATCCAAACAAGCCACAAGATCACCTTGTATCCTCTATTGCTTCAAGTATATTGGAATGTTTTTCAAGGGGAGTGAAATATAGATGGCTATATGTGTTGGCAACCAAGTTTTTTCCCCTCTCTTCCAAAGATTAAGAGAAGGTTGCAAAAATAATTGAAGGAGAATAACATATTAAGATCACCAAGATGAAGATTATGACATTAAAAGACAGGTTGAGACTGCGTAAGCAATATGAATTGGAAATTGAGGTATGTAAGGCTATTTGATCTCATATCTTTTGGCATGAAGTCCTATATTCTGTGTACCAACAAATTGAGATCTCTAAGTGACCCTCATGGTAAAAGATACACTGTGAGGGTGTACAATCTCCAATGTAACTAATGGTCTTCCTTATACAGTCCGAGTTCTCAAAATATGGCAGACTACTTCTATACGTGTTCATTATACAATATTGGTGTGTTTATTCGTCCAAGTACTAGTTGACAAAGGTACTTTAAACATTAAGTTTCATGAGTTATCCACCAAGTCAAATGAAGTTCATTGAGTCAATTAGATCCTACATTATACACGCTATAGGTTTTTATATGTCAGATGCATATGATGTCCATTGGTTATTTTATGTCCCCTTACGTGGAATGTACAATCCTTATTTGGGTTCTGTCACGGGCTTCATTAGTTTGGATGTTTATGCACTCTTTCATTTGATATCGTATACTAAGTGTTTAGCTATCATATCATCTTATATAGTCCTTGCCTCTACATTTGAGAAGTTACAGTCTCTACTAAGTGCTAAGCTATCGTATGCCCCCATGTGAAATGTCCAAACGTGTTTTAAATGAAGCATCTTGTAAGAAGAATTACTTGCTCAATTGATATACATCTTAATGAATCATTTACTACATGTAAGGTAGTTTCCACACACCTTTATGGATCACATGTATATGTTCTTTGTGCCCAAGTGAAGTTCACGAGTAATAAATTTCCTAAGTAAAATAACAAATTTACATTTTCTTCCTGTATTATTGTTTTCTGCCTCAATTAATTTATCCACATGTCCATATCACTAGTATATAGTCCTAAATCTCAAAAGAGTCATGAACATCAAAAGAACAATCTCAAAGATTAAAGAGACAAGGTAAAGTGAATATATATAATTATGGGTGGCAGGTTAGGGGTTAAAATACCTAGCATGGGCCGATCCTAATTCTTGTGCTTAAGGGTGGCAGCTCAGGGGTGGTAACACCTAGCATGGGCCGATCCCAATCTATATAATTATGGGTGGCAACTCAGGGGTTAAAATACATAGCATGGGCTGATCCTAATTCTTGTGCTTAAGGGTGGCTGCTCAGGGGTGGTAATACCTAGCATGGGCCGATCCCCATCTATATTATTATGGGTGGCAGCCCAGGGGCTAATAGCCTAGCATGGGTCGATCCTGATTTGTATATTTATGTGGACAGCATCCCAGGGGTTAAAATTCCTAGCATGGGTCATCCTCTCCTACCACTGATCAGCTGGTCATTGTGTCACATGCTACAATGTCTATAAAGAAAATATGAGTAAACTTAAAGCAAAGAATGTAATTTACATGATTCCCAAAGTATAACCAAAGAATGTAATGTACATGATTCCACAGGTATAAGCAAAGGTGAATGTAATGTACATGATCCCTCAAGTATAAGCAGAGGTGAATGTAAGGTATTTTATTCCACAACTATAATCAAAGGTTGTCTCTTATCCTTATTTATCTATACAGAATATTTGTGCATTTGTACCTGATATTGGTTGAGCTCTTACTTTACATATGGTTACTTTATGCCTTACATATTCAATACATTCTTTTGTACTGGCGTCCCTCCTGGGGGATGTTGTTTTCATGCCACAGGTACAGGTACTCAAGCTAATAAAATCTGTCAATATAAGCATAGGATATTCAACGACCTTTGGTGATCTCCAAGTAGCTTCAAGGCTTTGCCGAGTCTATAGCATATATTTGAGATTATATATTAGTTAAGGGGTATGATGGGGTCATGTACCGTTATAAGCTAAATGTCTATCTTCTAGAGGCTTTGTAGACCAAATGTCAAAGTAAAGCGTGGTTATGTCTTATATCTAGTAATTAAGGCTTTAACGGCCTAGCATGTACATTTATTTTGGGCCTATCTATGTTGGTATTTTATCAAGGTACTTGACCTATACTCATCAAATTTTTATAGTTATCATAGTTACATGTACAATAAGCACAATACATAAGTTGGTTCTCTCGGGCGTTTAGGGCATCGGGTGCATGTCCTTCTCATTGGAACTTGGGGTGTGACTAAAAGTGGTATCAGAGCAGGTCATCCTAGGGTGTCTACAAAGCCGTGTCTAGTAGAGCCTTCTTTATGAATGTGT
Source organism: Solanum chiquidenum (assembly GCA_029582725.1). Taxonomy (NCBI): domain Eukaryota; kingdom Viridiplantae; phylum Streptophyta; class Magnoliopsida; order Solanales; family Solanaceae; genus Solanum; species Solanum chiquidenum. The sequence continues at coordinate 5,253 of JAJOOS010003236.1, read as the reverse complement.
TGCGCGCTACATTTATAATTGAGGTGCTGCTTGGACATTTAGGAAATGTGACCTTTCATAATCTAGATCGTGCGATAGAGCTATGTTAAGAAGTTTATTCCCACTCATATTATGATCTATTTCATCCAGATTATTCCTACCATAGCTAATGTCAATGGTTGCCAAGAGGCCAACACCAGCATCATCTAAAAAGAAATTTCCAGAGAAAGGTTTCATGTTATCAAAATTCAGAGAAAGGCTTGTAAAGGTGTATGTGTTATTTGTAAGGTCTCATCTACACTTGCATTTGTACCACTTCTATCATCTTGATTCATCTAATATAATAGGGTTATTCATAAGCTGTGCAATAAATGGTTACCTAGTCATAGAGATGGCTGCCACAGTATACAACTTCTTAGGAGAATGCAACTTGTTCTTGAGTTCAAGATGTTCTCCACATGACTCCTTCAGTCGAATGAAGATCTAATCCTATAGAGGGTAGTTAGTACCTTGTCAATAATATAAATTAAGTCTTTCGGATTATGCATGTATTGGAAATAGAAGTTGTTGATTTAGCTTTGTATTAGTTAAAACATGTGGTAGAAGCATAGTCTGATATGTGAATATACCACGGTGGTATTGGCTAGAGATATTCTTAGTTGATGGATGGGGTCCAATGATTAGTCATCTTCTCGGGTATAACTGGAATTATAAGATAGGTGCGTATGATCACCCTAGTTAGGTCTACGCGTGATCCTTATGGTCGTTAGCTCACAGGACAAGTGTTTCCATTGTTCATATAAAATTGTGTATTTTCTTTTCCTATTGTGATTTATTTTTTGTTATAGAATAGAATGTCACTAAAATATGCTCTATTAGAATATTAAGAGTAGAGCAAGATGTAGCATTAATTGTTCACTAGTAGAAGAGTATTTGGTTAAATAGGAAATGAAGGAGGATGGTATTTAAATTCCCATAAAATGGAAGGATGAGCTGGGTGAAGTTCCCTAATAGCACAAGAAAATGACGTATATGAGTGTTAAAGGAATATGTGAGATAGGTTATGTCCTTATTATAGAGGGTTTTTATTAAGCGTGTGATGTGGAAAAATACGGAGAGATAGAGATATATTGACTCTTGGATCCTAACCATTTGAAAAGGTGCACCAGAACAACTCCTTAAACAATTGTTTTTCTATAGTTTCGTTAGACAGAGAAAACATTGTAGCATTGATGTGGATTTTAGTACCCAATCTTAATAGTTAGACGAATAAAGAGGTAGATAAAAGAAATTCATTGATAGAAGATACATTGACCAGTGTTGTACCCTAGGGTGCACCTACATCACTCATACAAAATAAAGATGGGTTATTATGCATGTGTATGCAACAAACTAAATAATGTTGCGATCATAGGTTGACAAAAGGAGAGGATGGTTGATCATATATGCCAATTGTTCTTATTTGGTTCCTTTGCATGGAAAAGGGTTGGAGCACACTCACTTGTTATATCGTTACAGAAAATCCATTAGCTAGCTAGGACATGCCTAACTTGTTGGGCTGTCTCAGAACCTCATTACTACAGAAGATTATAGGAGACTTCTCCCACCCTTACCCCACAATGTTTAAATTTACTAAGAAAGGTGCTTGATTCTAATGGCCCGAACACTAGTGAGAAAAATTCTCAAGAGTTAAAAGACAACATCGAAAATCATTTGCATATGTTTTGAGGTGAGTAAATAAAAACAAGTGAAACTGCACCCAGGAATTAGAACTAGTGGTAATAGCTTAGTACTTAAGATATGGTGGAGTTTTTATATAGGATGTCACCCGGTTTCAAAGGCTTTGGTTTTCTATATAATAAACATGTTATATATCCTACAGCTTAACTATTTGTACTCATATACCCTTTATGAATCATTTTCACACATGTTACATAGGTCTTAAAACACTTGCATGTGGGTGTTATTTGCTTAAAAAAAACCGCTTAGTGCTATACGTTTTATAGGATGTTGCCTTATTTCGCCAATAACTTTCCCTAAATCACATGTCTACTTTTATATCATTATAGATTAATGTATAATATGCTATACACATTATAAATTACTTTCTCATGAGTTATATGTACCATAAGTTACTTGTTTGTATATCATATGCTCCATAGACCATTGATATATCGTAAGTTTACGATATTTTTAATACATTTCACTTAAGAGTTGTGTGTGTCTAGGGCCATTTTGTATTGGTTTTAATGTGTTTTTATCATGTTTCTAGGAAATATGTTCAGACGTAGAAGTTGAGAGACATAGCTGAGGAATGTACAGAAAAGCCCATCTACGGATGCGATTCATGGACCATAGGTCCATTCACGTTCTATAGATGATGATCGTAGATGGACTAGCAAGGTATGAAGGAAGATCAGGGAATTCTTGGCCAAGTGTGGAACCACGTTTGCAATCGACGGACCGTAGATTGATCTATGGACCATACTGTTGATCCGTCGAATGATTCAGAGAGGGGTTCCAGTACCTAATTTTGAAGATTCTAAGTATGGAGTTACGGAGGAGGATCCACGGATCGTAGATCAATCCACGGTCCGTACTGGTGAACCGTTGTTTGGTTCAGAGATTTGAAGATTTTGAAGTCAGAAATTTGCCTAAGTCCTGAGTCACGGAAGGGACCTACGGACCGTAGATCAATCCACGGTCAGTAGGCCAGTATCGTCGATCAAAACAGCGTCCTGAAACATTATTTCCTTATTTCATTTCCTTTTTAGTTAGGACTTATTTTTCTATATATAGGGCATGTAAACCTCGATTTTGGGGTTAGACATTATTATTCTTGTTCTAGTTTGTGGCTTTGGAGATTAACTTGCAACTTTAGCAATTCTTAATTTCCTAAGCACGTTTCGATGATTTTGACTTTGAAATTAAAGTTGAGATTCTGGGTTTATTCTAATCTATTACGTAAGTTCATGATTTCTTCTTCTAATATTATGAATTGTGTTCTTGCTATTATGGGTAACTCAATCCACAACTAGGGTTGTGGGAACCATGAGTGATTAACGAAGTATGAATAGTAATTAAGCAATTCTTGAATAGTGTTGTTGCATGCATTGATAATTCTTTCGCTTAGAAATCTTTTTAACGAGTGCATGCGTTAGAACTCAATGTGATGTCTAATATGAGGTAAAGGTAAGGGTTAGTAAATTATACACACGTAGCCAGACCAAGGTGCGGGCTGAAAATTCTCTATATGCCAGACTAAGGAAATAGAGATACACAACTTATCACTTTGCATGTAATACACTAGGAAAGGATTGCTATTACTAGGATTACGGAGTTATGAGCTTATGGGGAACACATACGCCCTAGTTTCTTTCTCATCTTGATAACAACCAAAGTTTAAATCTTGCTCACTAATTGATTACATAATTTCCAGAATTTTGTTACATAGATCCCCCCCTTTTAATTACTTGTTTCGGAAATACATTGGCTAAACGGATATAATTGTAAGGTGAGCTTAAGTCTAGACCATATTCCTCGTGGGATCAACCCCAACCTCCAAGTTGGGTTCTTTACTTGATAACGATCGCTTACGCTTCTGTAAGGAGGTGTAATTTGAGCATATCAACCATCTACCTATATGTTACATGCCTCATAGCCTACTTGTTTAAGCATTATAGGCCCCAAAGTTTATTTGTTCATGTGTCACACACTTTCTCATATTTCATGAAGTATATTTATTTATGTGATAGTTCACGTGATCATGTGATTTATAACAGCATATATCGTAGTCGACATTCTTATGTAATTTGTTTTTTGTAATACATCTTCCCATGTGCTAAATGTCTTACAACTAATGATATCTAGCACACTTGCTTATATATTGCCGACTTTTACAACATATGTCCCTATAACTCAAATGTCTATATATTTTATGTCTCTTATGTACACTTGTTAATATGCTAAAAGTACTTCTTTATGGCTCATTGTTCACACATGCCTGCTAGCTTATGTGTCATAGGCTTATGTGGCTTATGCATTAATATGTTATACCCCTATACTCTTATTTACTTAAGTATTAAACACGTTGGGATAAAGTTTCCCCCATATCTGGATGAACACAAGATTTTGCCAGAAAAGGTTGGGGACCTAGTAAATTTTAGTACAACTCTTATATGTAGAAAATGGATAGGGAAAGTTTCCATGTTCCTATATTATGTGTCTTTCCTAAATGTTTACAACATATGTTTGTTTGTTACTTAATTATATATGGATAGGCATATATATCTATCAACTTGTTCATAGGTTTGTTTCACATTAGTTAACTTGTTCTGGTATTTGCAATTCTCATATTCCAAGTATTTGTTAGGCTGGTTTATAAAAAGGGAGGGAACAATAAATTGTGGTGTACAAAATTGTTACTTAATTATATATGGCTAAGAGGAGGCTTACTTTTCATTTGATTATTACATATACTACATCTGCTGCAACACCTTATGCCCATACGTGGTTTTGGCCAGCTGATATGTTTCGGGCAGTTTGATTTACAAAGGGAACTCTGGCAAAAGTTCTGAAAAATACACACAGTTGACCTTGTTTCGAGCAAGACCTCTCATTCGAGGACGAATGATCCAAGGGGGGGGGGTATGCTGTAATACCCCATAACTTCCAACACTTATACAACTAAGTGAACGTGAAAAAATATTTGAAATCGGGATAGTAAAAGGTGATATTTTATATTAAAGTCATAAGTGGACAAGTATGTATTAGTGTTAAGATCTTGTAAAGAAACTAAGATATGTAAAATAGTGTAAAATAGGTGAGCTGCTTGCTTGACTAAATTAAGCTACTAGGTGAAAAGTAGGTGCATCACCTACTTAAGGTATATGGACCAAGTAGGTGCATCACCTGCTTTGACTTATGGGCCATATGGAGGACTAAATTAAGTGATCAATTGGAGGCCCAATCTATCCATGTCACAACCCGATTTCTCAAGTCATGATGGCACCTACTATAACCCACCAGCAGGTAAGCCAACCCGTAACCCGGAACAACAAGTAATGGGTCTGAGGGTAGAAACTAAACAAGAGTAGGCAAATAACAATATACACAGGCGGAAGTAAACCAAAACATAAATACAAATAAAGATCCCTCCCAGAACCTGGAAGTCACTAGTACAGAGCTACTAACAAAATGAGTACAAGTCCCAAAAGTGGACGACAGAGACTGGACTGTCTCGAAAGGTAAAAGACAAGTCTATATATACAGATG
>JAJOOS010003235.1:0-28222 GCA_029582725.1 Solanum chiquidenum | reverse complement strand
AAAGTGTAGGGATTTGTAGATGTTGATATCCATGGTTGATGGATAGGTTCTACGGTGTTTGAAGATGAAGACTTGGTGAGTCCTCTTAGATTCGAGGACAATAACCAACATGTTCTTTATGTCTTGTAGTTTTGTTAAAGTTTTGAGTGGGCTTACTCCCAATGTTGTATTCAAGTATTAGATGGTTTTGAGACATATTGTATAAAGTCTAGAAAGTCTTCCGCTCGCTATTTATTGAAAGTATCTTCGTGTGATAAGAAAGTTTTAAATTCGCCTCTATTTTTTTTGTATCGTATGCAATGAATGATCCATGAGGCTTGTATTTGACCTCTTCGAGGTCGAATACGCCGGTTACGACTAGGGGGTGATCTCGGGTCGTGACACTCGATAACGCCTGACCCGACAATGCCTAACCCTAGAATGCCTGACCCGAGGATGCCTAAATCGAATATGCCTGAACCGAGAACACCTGACCCGATAATGCCTGACCCGAAAACACATTGCTGACCCAAGAACACCTGACTCGAGGATTCCTGACCCGAGGATGCCTGGCCCGAGAATGCCTGACCTGAGGATGCTTAACCCAAGGATGCCTGACCCGAGAATGCCTGACCTGAGGATGCTTAACCCAAGGATGCCTTACCCGAGAACGCCTGACCCGAGGACGCATGACTCGAGAACGTCTGACCAGAGAACACCTGACCCTAGGATGCCTGACCTGAGGATGCATGACCCGAGAGCATATTTCTGAACCAAGAACACATTCCTGAACCAAGAACGCTTGACCCGAGGACGCCTGACCCGAGGATGCCTGACCCAAAAACACATTTCTGACCCAAGAACACCTGACCTGAGGATGCCTGACTCGAGGATTCCTGACCCGAGGATGCCTAACTCGAGAACGCCTGACACGAGAATGCCTAACCCGAGGATGCCTAAAGCGAGGATGCCTGACCCGAGAACGCCTGACTCGAGAACGCCTGACCAGAGAACACCTTACCCTAGGATGCCTTACTCGAGGATGCCTAACCAAAGAACACCTGACCCGATAACACCTGACCTGAACATATTCCTGACCCGAGAATGCCTAACTCGATAATGCCTGACCCAAAGATGCGTAACCAGAGAATGCCTGACCCGAGAACACATTTCTGACCCGAGAACGCCTGACCCGATGATGCCTAACCAGAAGATGCCTGACCCGAGAACGCCTGGCCCGAAGATGCTTGACCCGAGAACGCCTAACCCGAGAATGGATGCCTAACCCGAGGATGCCTAACCCGAGAATACATTCCTGACCCGAGAACGCATGACCCAAGAACACATTCCTGACCCGAGAACGCCTGACTTGAAGATGCCTAACCCGAGGATGCCTAACTCGAGAACGCCTGACCCAAGAACACATTCCTGAACTGAGAATGCCTGACCCGAGAACGCTTGACCCGAGAACACATTCCTGAACCGAGAACACATTCCTAACCCGAGAATTCCTGACCCGAGAACGCCTAACCTGAGGATGCCTGACCCGAGGATGCCTAACCAGAGAATGCCTAACCTGAGAACACCTGACCCGAGAACGCCTGATCCGAGAACGCCTAACCCGAGGATGCCTGACTCGATGATGCCTAACCAGAGAATGCCTGACCCAAGAACACATTCCTGACATGAGAACTCCTGACCCGATGATGCTTGACCCGAGAACGCCTGACTCGAGAATGCTTGACCCGAGAACACATTCCTGACCCGAGAACGGCTGACCCTAAGATGCTTGACCCGAGAACGCCTGACCCGAGGATGCCTGACCCAAGAATGCCTTACCCGAGGATGGCTGACCCGAGAATGCCTGACCTGAGAACATATTCCTGACCCGAGAATGCCTGACCCTAAGATGCTTAACCCGAGAACGCCTAACCCAAGGATGCTTGACCCGAAGATGCCTAACTCGAGGACACCTGACTCGAGAACGCCTGACCCGAGGACACCTGACCCTAGAATGCCTGACTCGAGGATGTATGACCCAAGAACGCCTGACCCTCGAATCCTGGTTAATCTGTTAGATAACCATTAGTTGAGATTCTTTCCTCTATGTGAAGAGTTCGTGCTACATATTATTATTGTTTTCTGATGTTAACACTTCCACCTCCACCTACACATACACTTAGAAATTTTAGAAAATTTGGTTTAATTTGTAAACTGATGAGCTCACTGTTGAAACAGGTACGCAATACTTTTGTTGTTTCCTATTTATTTTTTTATTTTAAAATCGATTTCTGTTTTCACTCTTCCATCTGTTGTTCCTTAAAATTCTTTCAGTTCAATTTCTAAATTGCTTGATCAAGGGAACAAAATCTCTTGAGATCAAGTAATTAGCTTTAATACTCTAATGCTCTGTTTTTATATTGTGTAGATTCTCTACTATACCTCTTGTATATGGAAAAATTCTCAGCACTAATAAAATTATTTATTCTTATAAAAAAATATTGTTAGATGTTACTTGTTTGTTAATCAGGTAATGAAGATCTAGTTCAGCTGAGAGAGAATGAGAACTCGGAAAGGAATGACAGTGCAACTAAACTTAGTGGTGGAAAGGGTAAGACGTGTTGTAAATTGTTTACTCTCTATGTTGGGGATAGGGAAAGAAGATAATATTGTATTTGTTGCTTTTAGGAGCATAATTTTAGTGTTCTATTAATAACTTTTCTTTTGGCTCTCAATCCTGTGTCTGAAGGACATAAGGTGGATCATACTGGATCAAATAAAGGGTCAAAATCATAGGGGTAAAGAAAGAAACTTAATAGAGATCAAGAAAGTTATCTCAAAAGGTACTAATTTCCCTGCCAAAGTTGGTGAAAGATTTGCCGACCTTATCCTCCGCTCAAGATTTTTGGCATCTTAGGAAAAAGAAGCAATGTCGATAGTGTTATTATAAGGGCTGGAGCTGAAGTTCCTACTATAAGGGACAACAAATTGGCTTCTGTAAAATTGGTTATTAGATGCAGCGTATGTTGCGACTTCTGATGCCAAGAGCATGAGCAACTGCTGCCTCTTTGGTGGACTCTAAGGAAGTAACTGATCAAATTTCAAGGTTACTGTACCCTGAATCATGTCGATCCTAACTATTTCAGATGGAGCCATAGTTCATTTGATTGATATAATTATAGCTTCAAGGTTACATCTTTACCACAACAATGCAGATATGATCAACACTCAACACTCCACCACAACTATATAATAAGCAATCAAATAAACCATAACTAAGCTATTAAAATCCAAAATTAACTTCATCAACCATATATTAACTAAATTCACAGTCTCTCATCACTACAGAAACTCAATCTCATCAAATTCACAACCTTTTCCACTTATTTTCCTTTAAAAATGTAAATTAAAAATCATATTAATTCATTCAAACAAAAACATTCATATAACATATACATTTAAATTAGACAATAATTCAAAAAAATCCAAAAAAAAACAAACAAGGATGGAGAGATTTGATGCCTTCAACATTTCCGTGATTAACTTGCTGATACAGAAGCTCACCTTTGTATTGCTGTTGCCCCATTCGAGAAGAAGAAAAAATTGAAGAAAATTGGCAAATTCAATAATTTATCTCAATACTAATTACAAGTCAAATAACAAGGATATATCTACATGGAGAAAGAGACATTAAGCTACATAACTGACTAAAACAAACACGTGAGACGAAAAGAGAACAATATTCCCATATTCAGTTATTATCAAATTCAAGAAGGCAAGAAAGTGGAGAAATTTTTCACTAGAAAAAAATCATGTTCTCAAGTATCATGCATATGCATTTGGAGAAGGGGAAGTTAAACAATATATCAACTATTATGCAAGAATCACAAAGAAATCATAAACACGAAATCAAGAAAAAGAAAAAAAAACACCTTTGATTTCATTTGTTTTTCGAGAATTACAGTTACATCAATGGAGCTTTTCTATAACGGCTATTGAGCTCATCAAACCACGTAGTAACACTTTCAAAAGTACTCCTCCGACTTATATCTAAACCTTTCTTCACCAACAGTTCCCCAAATATGAGCTTTCCCATTAATGTTAAGAAATTGGGTCTGAAATTCAACTCCAATAATAGCTTTAGAATGAAAATTGAACTCATCCCTTGCTTATGTTGACAACAAATTTGATTTCCCAACTGATGAATTCCCCCTATTCTTACGTCAATGGAGCTTTGTATAACGACTATAACTCATGTTTTGGTATTTCAAATCAAAAAGTGTGGGAGGTGGGACCCATCATTTTATTTTATTTTATAGTAATAAAAGCATTTTATTGAGTTACTACTATAAAAACCCTAAATGGAATGAGTAAAGGAAGAGGGAGAGTGGAGCTTTATGTTTTTGCACATTTCTTCATAAATAATAATTAATATTAATATTTATATTACGAAAAATTGATTTGAAAAATAAGTAATTGATATTGAGAGTATAAATTAATTAACTTTGGACATAACTCATGATCTTATGAAAAAACTAATCCATAGTTATTCCAAACCTTTAATCTTTGATAATTTGATTCTTTTATAATAAAAGTTCAACCTCGTACATCTGTAAAAGTGACAATGGTATTATTAAAATTTGCTTGAACATGAATAACTCTCTTTGACATTCTACGTGCACTCTTACGTGAACCAATTCGTCCATTTCGATGCGAACTAATTATCGGTATAGCTTTTCTCATACTTTATCATCCCGTAAATATGAGTCAGAGATAATATGAATATACCAATTTCATGTCAAAACAAATTCTTTATCGAGCAACAAACATATGTATATATATATATATATATATATATATTGTACGTTATATTCAACATAATTATCATGTCCGATTGGCCACAAATCATATCGGATCGTCATAAATTTTGCGTTGAGAGAGGACAAAGAAGTGGGCTCATATACAATGGGCCAGTTATTCAAATTCAAATAACCAGCCCAAATGCCTCATAACCCATTGGGACCTAGAGACATTTTGGCCCGCCAATTTCAAACGACGGAGTAGCCGTATCTGGTTCGCCGTCGATCTCTTTTTCCGACGACATCTCATTGTAAGTTATTTCATTTCTCTCTCCAGATTCCATGCTCGTAAAGTTTCTATCAGTTCCTGGTCACAGCCATTTTAGTAAAAATACGAACTATGAATTGAGCTGAATTCGTATATTCTCAAGAGTCACATATGAGTTCAGAAATTGTTACACATTGCGTGAAATTTACAAATTTTAAGCAGAATTTCTGTTTACATTTGTCGAATTGCTATTCACTTTAAAACATGCAAATTGTCTTGTGTGGTTCATATATTTCATATTGTATTTTCTATTGCAGAAATGAAAATTTTGGGACGAAGATCCGAGTAAAGAGGAATGGATATAGAGGATTCCGACTAGTTTGAGATTGATGCGTAGTTGGTGATTGATTGATTGTTTGTGGGAATTTTTTCACAATGATAAAAAGGTTAGGATCATTCCGAAGCTATGTCAATCATAGGATACAGTCTTGTTTCAGTAATGAACAGTCAAGTAATGATCATATAATCTTGTTGTGTAAGCAAAAGTTATTTAAACAAGCTTTAGAGTCATTTGAGTTGTTAGAAAGGAACACGACTTATAATTTGTATCCGAGCACGTATGCTCAGTTAGTATCTGCGTGCTCATCTCTTAGATCCCTGCAGTATGCAAGAAGAGTTCATAGTCATATTTTAGCATCAAATTATCAACCAGACATGATTTTTCAAAATCATTTGTTGAATATGTATGGGAAGTGTGGGTCGTTGAAGGAGGCTCGTAAGGTGTTTGATGAAATGCTTGAACGAAATTTGGTTTCTTGGACTTCGATAATTGCTGGGTACTCACAAAATGGTCAAGAGAATGAAGCATTAAATCTTTACTTTCAAATGCGACAGTTTGGTCTTATACCTGACCAGTTCACATATGGAAGCGTAATCAAAACATGCTCAAATATGAAACAGGTAGAGTTAGGGAAGCAATTGCATGGCCATGTCATTAAATCGGAACATGGTTCCCACCTTATTGCTCAGAATGCACTGATTGCGATGTATACGAAGTTTAATCAAATTGATGAGGCATTGACAGTGTTCTCCCGTATTAAAACAAAGGATTTGATTTCGTGGAGCTCAATGATTGCTGGATTTTCACAGCTTGGTTATGAATCAGAAGCTCTGACCTGCTTCAGGGAGATGCTTAGTCAGGGGATTTACAAACTGAATGAATTCGTTTTTGGAAGCATTTTTAATGTCTGCAGAAGTCTTGCACAAGCAGAATATGGAAGACAAGTACATGGTTTAAGTATAAAATTTGGGCTAAGTTTTGATGCTTTTGCTGGTTGCGCTGTTACTGACATGTATGCCAGATGTGGATGGTTGTATTCTGCAAGAACTGCATTCTGCCAGATAGGAAATCCTGATCTAGCATCCTGGAATGCTCTGATTGCGGGGTTTGCATACGGAGGTGACCGTGATGAAGCTGTATCTCTCTTTTCTCAGATGAGAACTTTGAGGTTAACCCCAGATGATGTCACAGTTCGTTCTTTACTTTGTGCCTTTGTAAGTCCATGTGCTCTCTTTCTAGGAAAGCAAGTGCACTGCTATGTTATTAAGAGTGGCTTTGATTTAGAGATTTCCATCTCTAATACATTACTTTCAATGTATGCCAACTGTTCAGATCTTCCGGATGCACGTAAAATTTTCATTGAGATAAAACATAAAGCAGATTTAGTCTCGTGGAATGCCATTCTTACAGCTTTTCTACAACAGAGAGATTCCGGAGAGGTCTTCTCATTATTTAAAATGATGCTTCTTTCTTCTAATAAGCCTGATCATATTACATTAGTTAATATGCTTGGGGCTTCTGGAAAAGTAGCCTCTTTGGAAATTGGAGACCAGGTTTGTTGCTATGCCATGAAAAATGGGCTAAGTGAAGATATTTATGTCATGAATGCTTTAATTGACATGTATGTGAAATGTGGACATATGACAAGCGCTAAGAAGCTCTTTGATAGTATGAAGAACCCTGATGCGGTTTCATGGAGTAGTTTAATAGTGGGGTATGCTCAGTTTGGATACGGAGAAGAGGCTCTAGACCTCTTCCAAAAGATGAGATATTTAGCTGTCAAGCCAAACCAAGTTACCTTTGTTGGGGTTTTGACTGCTTGTAGTCATGTTGGACGAGTAAAAGAAGGGTGGCAGTTGTTCAGAGCCATGGAAACGGAGTTTGGTATTGTACCAACTAGAGAGCATTGTTGCTGTGTGGTTGACATGCTTGCCCGAGCTGGCTGCATAGAAGAAGCAGAAGCTTTTATCAATCAAATGGAACTTGATCCTGATATTGTGGTGTGGAAAACTTTGTTAGCTGCTTGTAAGACACGTAACAATCTTGATGTTGGCAAACGAGCTGCAGAGAAAATTTTGGAGATTGATCCCTCGAATTCTGCTGCACATGTGTTACTCTGTAACATTTTTGCTTCTACAGGCAGTTGGAAGGATGTTGCGTCACTGAGGGGTCAGATGAGACAAAAAGGTGTCAAAAAGGTTCCAGGTCAAAGTTGGATTGAAATCAAGGACCGGATCCATGTCTTCTTGGCTGAGGACTGTATGCATGCAGAAAGGGACAGAATATATTCCATGCTAGATGAACTATGGCTGCAGATGCTGGATGATTATTATTTGCCCCTCCAGATTTAAGTTTTAGGGGTAAATTTAACATTTGGACAGGATGACTATTGGATATACGCTTCTTGCAATGTCCACTTTGTGGAGTTGCACCTTTACCAAATCAGCTTTTACTTATGCAGGTCTTTCGAGTTGGTTTTCTAGAAATTATGAGGTCTGGAAAGTGAAAACAAAAATTTGCCAAATAGCTATCCAGAGACATGCTTGACTAGAGAGACACTGAAGCAGCAGATATTCTTGTACAAATGGTCAAAGCAGTTTGCTGTTTTCCAAAGAACAAGTTGTCGTTTCATATAGAGATGTATTTCATATTTCAGATTAACTGAAGATTGCTGCCAAATAGAGAAAGATATGAAGATAGCATCAGGGAAAAAGTTAGAATTGCAATCAAATTTTGGAACTCAAATTTCAGGATGGCTCTACTGCTTTTAAGGAGTGAATGAGGAAGCTATTTACTGTTTTGATGTGTAGACACACAAGAAACAGCAGTCCACTCTTGTTACTCCCAGTATCACTTTTCAGTCATACATCTTTTTTATGTACAAATTGCACTGATTGCACGCCTGAAGAATAATAGCCTGGTGATTGAGAAGTATTATTACAGCATCTGAAAGTTCACTGCGTGTGAGATCAAGTCCTCGAAACTTCAGTATTCTTGAGAGGATCTACTTCAGGATATGGTAAGTAGAGCTCTGAGAGTGTTCTCATCAAGAATAGCACGGAGAAGGGTCTTGCACTGAGTGAAAGGCACAGCAAAATCTATTAATGGGTAGGCAACTCTTCCTCAGTAAATGGTCACCTTGTGGAGGAAGAAGCACTGCCTGAGGCAGCCTTCATGCAAAACTCATGTGATTTGTTTATTCTTTGCTTTACTGGCTTAATGAAAGGCCACGAGACACTTCCATAAAACTTGTAGCTTCTTATACCACCTAAGGAATTGATGCAGTGTAACCAACTAAAGCAGCAGATTAAAAGAATCACGAGTTGCAACTCCCTGAACCATTAGTTCCCTTGAAGTGAGGAAGTAAAGCTTGTATTTTCAGAAAGCAGGTCTGTGGTACTTGATGCCTGATAGGGCTTTCTCGTATGCAGCCCCAGGTGGTAACCATATTCTCAAGCCCAAATGACCGCCTCATTACTAGTGAAGTTCACTAAACTGTAAGTGAAGCTTCGGACCATTTGCTCTAAGAAGGTGATTACTGCATAGGATTTCAGAAATAGGTCTTTGGGCCTATTTTAATGGTCATCGACAAGAAAAACAGATTTCCAGTATGACACTATATGGTCCGTAAAGAGTAGTCAGAGGGCTAATAATAAGCGAACTCTTAAATTTGAGCGCTGCATTGCAACTAGAAGGCATAAATGGAAGCCAGCTATGTTAGAAGGAGTTGCTTAAAGTGTTCTGAGAGGAGATTGCAACATAGGCCTTAGACTGAACCGATCTAAGGTGGCTATACGGGTTTACGCCTTTGCATCAGTCATCACTATGCTTTTGTGAGTTTTTTCCCATTATATTATTTTTTTTGTACTGTAATGGTTCAGCAACCTATGTAGGAATGCTATTAAAGATTAATACATCAGTTCTAGATTTCAAGACCCTTGTTAATCCTATATCAAAGTGGAATAACGCACTGAATACTAACATATTGTATTTTGTTGTACATGTTAGTATGCTGTTTCTAATATACGTATTTTAATATGACTAGAACACTTAGATGTAAAGAAACATTGATTTTATTTTCTGAGGCTCCAATTCACATGATGACATGCCTTAGTTCTTTTACTAAAACACTACATCTGGTTACGAGTAACAGATATAAACCTCGATTGATCAATCTCTAAATCAGTTATCCTACTTCGAAATATGAACATCTGAAATCCAACTGAATATCCTCATCCACCTTTGGTTGCATTTACATTTCTGCTAGCTCAGTTTGCTATTCCATTGCCTTGAAATGACTTGAGTGACTCCTCGAGAAAAGGAGTTCTGAGATTTTCAATAGATTCCCTACTTGACACGTTAACTCTTTTCCTCCTCAGAGTTGAGCTTGACGGTTCATCAACCTAGTTATTGGGGAAAAAGAAGAATGCATTTTAGTATCCAATACAAATGGCTGTAAAATTCCATAGGAAGCTAAAAAAGGTCTTAGTTGAAGATAGCTTGTGAAAAGTGGTAAAAGAATAAGATTAAGAAAACCAAGAGATCTTAACAGATGACAATTAATTGGTACTTCTTCTTCCGGCGGATAATTCTAATTTATAATAAAAAAGGTGAAGAAAATAAACTTATCACCCTGCTACAATCGAGTCAAGAAATTGAAATGAAATATTGTCCTATTCAGGTATCTCATGGAAATTTCATAAGTGATAATTTCCTTTGACATGGTATTCTTGCTATACAGGAGAAAGAGTTGGTGTTAGATTTTCTAAAGTAAGTCTGTTTCTGAATGATGAAGAGAGAAAATTTAAACCATCCTAAAAGGCAGATTGTAATAGTATTGTGTAAATTTGAGTATTATACTTTTTAGTTCTAATTCGAAGATCTTATTTATAGTTGCATAGTTTTATGAGCTTTTACCTTATACTCATCTGTCAATACTTTTCCTGCATTTTCCGCTATCTCTGATACTTCGGATGAATGTCTATCTTTCATCTGTTTCATATCCTCAACACAAGGATGAATAAATGAACAGATCTTCTGACATTCATCATGATCAAGTTTCAGCAAACCTACAACTTTAACTCTATTAGTCTGTGGCAATAAACCCTGAGTTTGTTCACTTGCAACATCAGAGGAAGAAACACTATGTATTCAGGCAACATACTTTCCATAACAAAAAGAAGATTCCTCTTGGAAATAGCTGTTTCTTCTAGTATGGAAGTTACTGTGGAGGAAAACTGAGTGCCGATCTTTCCATTTGATTCCATAGCACTCCTGAACATATCGAGGTAAAAATGTAAAAGAAGTCCTCAGATGGTAGTTGATTCATCTGAAATGATAACTCACTTAACAATGCAATCGATTGAGTTGATGGTTCTTGTTTCTTGGGAATGAAGGGATTCTTGGGCATTTCTCCATCCATCTTCGATCCCCTCTGATTTTGTCAAACTGAAATTTAAGATGAAAAATATAATAGCTTGATTAAAGGTATACAATACAAAATACAGTGCAATATTTATAGATTTTATATCATCTGAAACCAACTCAACCAGCAATCGATGTTTCCTGCTAGGCTACTCTTCCAAAATTCCAATCTAGTTGAATCCTCGATATGATGGGCTTCTGTGCTTTCAATGTAGTTTGTCCACTCTTCATAGGCAGAATTAGCACAACCTTGTATGTCTGAGAACTCAGCATTTAGATTTCTGGTATTGATATTAGAGCACTCTCTAAGGTCATTGACTGTTGTTTGAACCTAAAGAAACGAATAAAATGAAAGTATTTGATAATTTTCTCCCTGAAGAGATAGTCCCGCAGTAATTCCATGCTTTTAAGAATAAGAAAATCCATGAAAAGGCACTATGATATTGGTATTCACAATATAAACCTTCATGGAAAAGCATTCTCAAGCTGTGATTATTTAGTATAAATTCTAATTATATAGTTGAAAGCAAGCCTTGGCGCAACCGGTAAAGTTGTTTCCCTGTGACCAGGAGGTCGAGCTGTGGAAACAGCCTCTTGTAGAAATACAAGGTAAGACTGCATACAATAGACCCTTGTGGTCCGGCCCTTACTTGGACACCGCGCATAGAAGTAGCTTAGTGCACCGGCTGCCCTCTAGTACCATCAAAGGTACGTACAAGTTGCAATTAAGAAGCACATACCAGCCTTTTCTTCTTAGTATTGGAAGCTGATATAAGCTCTGCAATTTTTTCTATCAGTTGCCGTTCTTCACTTGCAGCCAGCTCCTATAGAAGGAACTCAAAGGGTGAAAAGAAACCAAGATCAATATCTTCATTCCAACGAGGGTCCGGAACAACAAATAAATACCTCAAACTTCTCCTCAAGGGCACAGAGTTGCTGATCATTAATTGATTGTGATTTTTCATCCATTAGTCTCAATTTTGAAATATATATATTCAAGGTCTTGAAAAAGTTGAGGAGAACTTCAGAGGTAATTTGAATTTCATGATATCTTCTTGTTTGATACTGATGATGGAGGAAAACAAAACAAAGTTATATGCACTAAACTAAGAGTATCTGAAAGAAAATTTATAGCATGCTTATGTACCTGTTGTTCTTGTCGCACAAAAGCATTTATCTTCACCTCAAGTTCCCGAATATTACCTTGCAGACCGTTGAGTATAGCATTAACATCAGCGGAAATCTTTCCAACAAGCTGCACTAGTATGCAGGCAAAATTGAGTGATGAAAGGGTGGAAAGAAAGTAACGCTGACTGAAAGAAGTATCCCCCCTTACATCCATAAAGGCGGAAGAATGCTTTGATATTTCTGAATTCACTTTGCTAAAAGCTAACTGAGAATTTTCATGAAGATCTTGGGCTGGAACAGCTAAATTCTGGATATCGGAGTTATACTTGTCTTTCAGCTTCTGGAGCTGAACCTTCAATTCATCTGTAGCCTGTCCGTCAATTCAAGATTAGATAAGTTCCATTTTCAGGTCACAGATTATCAGAGTACCGTATGTCGAAAGAATTTCACTGTACCCTTCTTTTAGTAGCTAAGAAGGATTGCGTATCTTCTAGTATTACATTCAATTGCTGCTCTTGTTTGGTTACAGAAATTGCTGTTTTTCTCTTTAAAATTTCAAGCTGCTGAGTTAATTTGCTGTGGAAGCTTTGCACAAGGATTCTGTTTCTTTCCTCTCTAGTGTTGCCTTTTGCTGTTTTATAAGAAACATATGTTAGAAGAAGAAACTGATCTTAACCAGATAAAGACTAAAGACCAGAAGAGATAGTAGTGCGAACCAATTTTGGCGAACAAGCTGGATATCTCTGATTCTGCATTCTCTACTTCAGCTCGAAGCTCAAGTGCTTTATCAGTCATTTCCTTTTCTGAATAACCAGAGGTAAGCTATGCAGATTTCAATAATTTCAAGAATAAACTTCTTTCCAATGAGCTTTTAATGGATACATATTTATTCCTACATGGTGTAGGATTCAGGAAAGGTTTGGATCATCTTTGTATTTCAATTACATGTTTGGGACACACTTCTTACCAGATTTAATGAGATTGGATACTAGAGAATCCTTCTCTTGAATCATTTCTTTCGCTCGCCTATTTTGAGCTTCTAGATCATTGAAAGCTTGTTCAGCTTTCTTTAGTTCCCTCTGCCATAAAATAGAGGCTGGAAAGTTTAGTTATCTTGTAGGTTCTTGCTATCATGCTAAAAAAGAAACACAGATAGTAACTTGTTCGAGTAACATCCTACCCGAGTTCTCTGAAGTTGTTCAGTTAAATCTGCTGTCAGTTGTCGCTGATTATCATAAAGATCCTGAAGCTCTATCAGTTTCTGCTCAGAATGTGTAACTTCTCAATCATCTTGGAATAAATTAGGACTTGCATAAGCAGCCTACATGATAGACCAGGTGATACTTACCTTGTTTTTGGACTCTAAATCAAGTTCTGTGAACTTCAGTTTCTCAACTATCGCCTAAAAAAGGGAAAAAAGAAGAAGCATTCGAGTTATAAAGTTTGTTACTATTTTACAGATCAAGAGTAGCTTTCCAGATATATTGATGGTAATAGCACCTTATGAGCTGCTTCTTCACTCAGGTAACGATCTTGTGGTATGTAGATTCCATTCTTCTCCCTCGTTGCATGTAATTCTGCAGAGCAAAGAACAATGCCTACTGTTATAAAGTGCATGAAGCATCCTGCATTCACACAAGGTTCAGGGACGGGCAACACCCTAAGGGGTGTGATGTAGGCATCCTACCCTGATGCAAGCATCAGTGGTTGATTTCCACGGCTCAAACTCCTGACCTATAGGCCACACAGAGACAAACCGTATTCCTTCAATGCCTACTGTTATAATACCACATAAATTAATAAATTGTCAAACTACAAATCTCATTTTAACCTTGCTTTAGGCAGTCCATCTCCACATACAAATCTTTGATTAGGGCAGATTTTGTCAGCTTCTGGTTAACCTGGGAATAGACTTGAGAATGAAATTCATGGTCATCTAAAATCATAACAAGTCTCCAAAGAATAAAATTGACTACCTCTGGCCTGTTTTTAATTTGCTTGGCACGATTAGCATATTCGAGAGTACTGAGAGTCTCTTCCAAGCACTGGATGGATGGTGAAACTGTGGCAATTATGCATGTCTTTGTTTTTCCTCCTAACGAATCCCTCAGAAACCTTGTCAACTTGCTATCCCTGATATCCCGAGACTTATTTTACAATGGTTGCTTCTGTATTATAATATCTGTTGCAATGTATATATAATGACTAAATAAGTTCTATACCTGTATGGAACATGTCCAGAGTGATCAACCAAAGCATTGATGACCCTGCCCAAGGTAAGCAAGCTCTTATTTATCTCACCAGCCTCTCTTGCTCTTCCCTGTATTTTAGAGAAGTAAATGTGCTTACGAACCTCGAGTCTCACTATAATAAACTGAACGATTTAGCTTATATACATTGACAATGTAAATAATCTTTATACTATCAGTGTAATTTAACATATTATGGCAGGTTGTCGGCATTATTTTCCAGGTAAGTAGTTCCACTTATTATGAGCTACCTGCAATTATCTTTCAGGTGACCTGATAGTGCATTTTATGAAAGTTAAACTCGTTCGTAAAATGGAATAATAACTAGTTTCGATTATTCTGAGAAGTTCCATTAGTGTACCTCTTTTGCACCAGAACGTAAAATGTTCTCTGATCCAGCTAGGTCAACAAGATTCAGTTTTCCACACTTAATCAGTTCTAGTCCCTCATGAGTACATTCCTTAACATGTAAGGTGATGGAAAATATTGAATGAGACCTATTGCTTTGTTTATTAAGAAGTGTTTCAGCTGTATGCTTATTCGCAGACCCTTTCTCCAAAATTTTGTATATTTCATCTGCAGTTGATACTGTCACCTCTTCTAGACCTCTAATGAAAACTGCACCTTTTCCATCCTCCATAAGAGCTAATGGCTTTCTCTGCTTCTCATCTATCGGTTTTGATTCCTCGTCCAGGGAAAGAAGATCTGTTATCTCCTCATTATAAATCTCTATATATGCAACTTTCACAGTGTACTCAGCCTTTTGAGACTCCAAAATGTCAAAAATCTCTTGGACTGCTCTAGGTATTACTCCAGCATTCTTGTGAAACTCCCCATTCTACAAGAATCAACATTGAAATAGGATATAAAAAATGATAAAAGCCAACAAAATCAGGGCGGAGCTATAATATAAGTTAAGGGTTTTGACGAACCTAATAGCTTTTGTATTAGGAAACTTCATTAAACATGTATAAATATTTAATAACGAACTTAGTAACTCAAATGAGCTACAAATTCGAAACCCATAAACTTCAAATCATAGATCCGCCTCTATCAATCTTTTCTTTCAATTGGGGGTAGGGAGGGGAAGGGGAAATGGGGAGGATTACTAGGTGGGGAATCGAACTCTCACCAACAAGGTGAAAGTTTAGGTAGCCAACCAACTGAGCTACTAAGATTTCCCTGCCTCTGTCAAAATGATGGTTACATTTGAGAGGGGAGAAATGAAGAAAGAATCAGAGAGAACCTTCTCTTTAATTGCTTCCCCTTCCATTGTGTAAGTTTTTCCTGTTCCAGTTTGGCCATAAGCAAAAATAGTACAAGTATATCCTTCAAGAGCCTCATTAACAAGAGGAGCCACAGACTGATCATAGAAGTCCTTTTGCTGAGATGTTGGACCACAAACCTAACAAATATTGTGGCATCAAAGGGGTTCAAATCAATGTTACTTCACAAAATTTTCGTAATAATGAAAAAAGATATAGAATAGATTAAACTTAGAGACATTGTAAGAAGATAACCTTGTCAAAAAGAAATGCTTTGTTTATTTGCTTAGTACTTGTGTTCAAAGTTGCAGTGACTTCTTGTTTCAGCTCGTCGCATGAGATCACCAAAGGGCCTTTCACCTTCATTTCATCCTCATTTGGAGGCCTGAAAGACAAGTATATCACTTGCTTGTAAGTCTCAATGGTAAATTGATGAGTTGATCCACCTACACGTCTTGCTTTTAGTGTTATATACTTCTAACCTCTCAGGTACAAATGATCGTGCGAGACATAAATTAGTTTGGTAAAAAGAGAAGAGATAGGTTTCTTGATTACTCAGACCTAAGCTAAACTACATTATCTTTAATATTAGAACATAACAACAACAATAACCTAGTGTAGTCCCACAGGTGGGGTCTGGGGTGAGTGGTGTATACGTAACCTTACCCTTACCTTGTGAAGGTAGAAAAACTGTTTTTGATAGACCCTCGGCTCAAGTAAAACAATTATTAAGAACATGTAGAACTCCAAACATGTGACCTTATTGCCAATACACTTATATGGATCGACATGGACAATGAGGATTCCCAAGTTGCTTGAAATTAAGGCATAGTTATCGTATGAACGCGTAGAATTAGCAATGGAAAATTTTAACTGGTTCATACCTGCAACGCAGTACAACTTTCACATTTACCCCTTTTTCATCATTTGATCTGATCAATTCTGATCTGCGTGTTTTTTCAGTTGATGACCATAGTGTTTGAGACATCAAGAAAGGAGAAGAACTCCCTCTTCTTTGATGATTCGATTTCGGAGTATCCATAAAAAATGCCCTGTAAATCTCCCTGTATTATTTTGTTTGGTACTTCAATAGTACGAGCTGTTTGATTGTGACTTCTTTTGTTTGGTCACCTTTGGAGAATCGTTTGCCAGTAACCAAAGTCTCACTTTGATTATATTGGCCCGCCGGCCGGTTGAATATTACAATGTTTTGGATATCTAACACTACAAGATTTTAGTTTGAATATAAAAACAAGAAGAGATGAACAGAAAATTTAATGTATGGCGTTACACTTGTCTTGCATAATAAAGAAATACTCTTTCTTGATGAGCTTTAACTACTTTTATTGACGTTTTGAGTCATTAGTCAATGAGACGTTAGAGAAAAAAAGGCATTAACTTGTGTTTTGGACATATTTTTTTATATAAAGAAGAAATATAGTAATAGAAGGATTGATTATAATTTGAACTTTTGTCATTTTGCTACTTTATTGGTAGCATATTGTAGGTACACCTAAAATATTCCAACTTTCTATGTATTAACAATTTTTTTTTATATATATAATAACTAAGTTGTAATATTAATAAGATGCCTATTTAAAGATTTCTACAAAGATGACATACAATTCATTACTACCCCTTCTAGTTTTGCTACTAATCGTCGTCCACCATTATTAATTACCATCATCCACCACTTAGGCTGTAACCACCATCTTAAGTCACAACTATCACCACCGGTCCACCGCCAATCACATAAGTCAGTTGTCACCAGTCACAACTATTAGTCACCATTTACGATTATCTCCACTAAAATCATTAGTCACTAACGACAATTAACCACCTCGATATATATCACCAATCAACGTCATTATTCACTATCACCATTAGTTGTTACTATTATCCATCACAATTATTAATTGTCATCACCAACCACAACGATCAACAACATCCATTTTTAATTACTTTCGTCAGCCATCATTACCATTAGTTATTAACCATCACCATCACCGACACAATCATCAACTGACATCCAGATATTAAAAAATAAATGGTCTTAATCATTTAAAAAAGAAAGGCTTGGTTTTCTAATATGACCATTAATTGAGTGACTATATGAGAAATGAACTCTCCATTTGTGAGTTCGCCATCAATGTGGGGGGTAGAATGGGTTTTCTAAATTAAGGCAAAACTCTTTCATCAAATAATTAAAGGTGTAAAAGGGTAAGTTTGGAATATACAACAACCACAACATATCCAGTTTAATCTCACAAGTGTGGTCCGGAGAGGATAGAGTGAATAGAGGCTTGGAACATGAAGAATTTTTATCATTTAAAACTAGTTTGGTTACAAGAAATCAAAATAAGGGCCATAAGTAAACTAAGGGGTCGTTTGGTTTGAGGGATAAACAAAAAATATTTTCGGGATTAGTTTATCCCATGTTTGGTGGTAGGTGTTAGCTAAATCCAGGATAAAAGTTAATACCAAAATCATGGCTATCCTAGTTTTGAACCAAATGACCCTTGAGTGTTTGGGGGCAATTCTAGAGGGAGATTATGTCATCAGAGAACATTACATACTCAACAGAAGAGTTTGACTTTCTGTTGTTATAAATTATGATCATGTTTCAAACATAAAATGGTATCATTTGTTGATTTAACTATTTTGCATGTCCTTATCACACTGGTTTATGTAATAGACAAGCTAAGCCTGATCAAATTCTGTTGACTTTTTGTGAAATGCTTCAAAGAAAGTTTTTGTTTAACCACTAGCCCGATTAAATTCTGAGCATTATGATCTGAAATAACATGGCTAGAATTATTAGAAAGCTAATCATAGTCCTTGTAATTCCTTATCTATGTCCTATAATCATGAATGCGATTTGCGTAGCAACAGATACTATATCAATGAACCAACAAGTTGTAGATGGTGAAACATTAGTTTCAGCAGGAGGTATCTTTGAGCTTGGGTTCTTCAGTCCTAATGGATCCCAAGGGCGATATGTCGGGATATGGTACAAGGGATTACCAGTTGAAAAAGTTGCATGGGTTGCAAACCGCGAAAGAGCATTAATTGGATCATATGGAGTTCTTATGATTAATGCAAGTGATGGAAATTTAGTCCTTGTGGATGATAAAAATATGTCTGTCTGGTCTACAGAAATTAATCTGGTATCGAACAATAACACAATTGCTGTACTGACTGATCAGGGGAATCTTGTTCTTCGCGATCAGAACGAGTTGAATGAATCTGTACTGTTATGGGAGAGCTTCAATCATCCATCCGATACTCTCTTGCCTCGTATGAAGATTGGGCTGAATACTAGAACAGGGGAGCAAATAGTCATCACGTCGTGGAAAGATGAGAAAAATCCATCACTGGGAAGTTTTAGCACTGCTGTGGTGGATCCTCATGAACTTTTACAAGTACTTATTTTGAATGGCTCGTCGAAGCATTTCAGATCGGGGCAGTGGAACCGGAGAAGTTTCATAGGAGTGCCTAGCATGAATAAAGACTTCCACAATGGCTTTCAACTACTTATGGATAATAATGGGGAGGAACTTTATTTTTCTTATGCTATACTCAATTACTCTGCTCCAACATTGATATACTTAGATTCCTACGGAGCGATAATTCAAATGGATTGGGATGCAGAAGAGAATAAATGGTTAAAGGTGCAGGTAGTACCTAAAGGTCAATGTGACTTGTATAACACATGTGGTCCTTTTGGAAGTTGCAAGGATAATGATTCACCAATATGCAAATGTTTGAAGGGCTATGAACCAAAGTCTATCGGTGAATGGAACGAGGGGAATTGGACTAGTGGTTGTGTCCGGAGAGCACAATTCCAGTGTGAGGAGACGATCACTAGTCCGAATTCTGATGATGAGAGAAAGAGAGGGGATGTGTTTTTATCCGTTTCAGGGATGAAACTACCAGATTTCTCACATTACCTACCTACTTGGGATAAAATGGAATGCGAAAATTCTTGCTTGAAGAATTGTTCTTGTTTGGCATATGCTTATGTGGATGGAATAGGCTGCATGATTTGGGGAAAAGAACTTATTGACCTCCAAGAGTTCCCCCGTGGTGGAGAGCAACTATACATTCGCCTCGCACATTCCCAACTTGGTAGATACAGATACACCAATTCTATGTTGCTCGGACACTCCAAAAATGTTGTTGCATCCGTATCAGATCCTCCAAAAAACACACTATTATTGGAGGATCCGACATGCACATGACAATACTTTTGAAGAGACTGAGCAACATAGCACCAATTTTCTCTATAAACATCCCATTTTATTACTACTCGAACGAAACTTCACTTCACTAAGGCTAGGTAGATGTGAAAAAACACCTAGTATGGTTTTGCTTCCATCGGAATCTGAACTTGAGACCTCATGTTTTAGTTTTTTTCTTATCGAGTTGCCTTTTGTCATGCAGATAAGAGGAGGATGTTAACGGGAGCCCATATTGCAATTATTGTCTCAGCGACATTCGGCCTGATTCTTATTGTTTGCACTATATATGTATTGAAGATCAGGAAAAAAGGTAAAAAAAAAGAAGTCAATTTTTACAGTTGTTAGAGGCACAACTTTTCGCTATCTTTTGGAAAAACTTTAATTTTTACTAGATTTTATCAGGCATTGGGAGTTTAGTTCCTTTTCGCATAGCTTCAAAACACTCTTCAGCAACAAATTTGCTTCATAGCAGTTCAGAATTACCAGTTTTCAGCTTCAAGTGCATAGAAACTGCCACTAAGAACTTTTGCTATCGAAATAAACTTGGAGAGGGGGGATTTGGACCTGTTTACAAGGTATATATATCACTCGTGTGTGCTTTAATCATCGAAAAAGTAGAGAAAAATTTCACATAGTTTATACTCATTTGCTTATTAGTTGAAGTCATGTGTGATTCATATATAGGGGGTATTAGCAAATGGACAAGAGGTTGCTATTAAACGACTTTCGAGGAGCTCAGGACAAGGCATTGAAGAGTTCAAGAATGAGGTTACACTAATTTCCGGACTTCAACACAGAAACTTAGTCAAACTGATGGGATTTTGCGTTCACGGGGAGGAAAAGTTGCTGATCTATGAATACATGTCCAACAGAAGCTTAGACGTTTTCATATTCGGTGAGCTAATTAACAAGAGTACTTAAACAGTACTTTGTCTTGATGAATGATGGTTAAATTACTCTTTGTGCTTGGCAGGAGGATCAAGATCTAATGATAAGGCGTCATTGAGTTGGAATCAACGATATAGTATTGTTGAAGGGATAGCTAGAGGTCTTCTTTATCTGCATCGTGATTCACGACTAAAAATCATTCACAGAGATCTTAAGACGAGCAATGTTCTCTTAGACGAAGATATGAATCCCAAAATCTCAGATTTTGGAATGGCGAGGATTTTCGGAGGGAATCAAACTATAGCAAATACCAACAGGATTGCTGGTACCTAGTAAGTATTAATTGTTCATATATAGCAGTGAAATTCATCATTACTACATTGTATATTTGTGTATCAATGCAGTGGTTACATGTCCCCTGAATATGCAATACAAGGAATTTTTTCCGAGAAGTCGGATGTCTTCAGTTTTGGTGTCATATTGTTAGAGATTATCAGCAGTAAAAGAAACAACAGCTATTGTCACTCTGAAGACTCTCTCAACCTCCCGGACCAGGTAAAAAAGAAAAACTGAAAGAATTTCTCATATACAGTCAAACCTCTTTATAATAACGTTGCTTGTCTAGATGCTATAGCGAAAATGTAGTATAGAGAACATAATATGGAAGTTCGAGAAAAACTTGGCCGAGTACGATTGTTATCGAGAGGTCTAAATGGACTTGAATATTCTTCTATCCTATACTACTATTTTCACATGATAAAACTAATATCAATGGATTTTAAGTTAGGCATGGAAACTGTGGAATGAAGGCAAGATACTTGAGTTTCCGGATCCGAATGTGTTTGGTTCACTTGAAACACCAACACAAGTTGTTAGATGCATCATTGTGGGATTGCTTTGTGTGCAAGAACATGCAAGTTACAGGCCAAACACAGCTACAATTGTTTCCATGCTCTGCAGTGACACACTTCTTCCTTCGCCTAAGCGACCGGCATATAGCAGCAGAGGCTCTGATGATCCAAATGTATCACCTTGCTCCAGAAATTCCATTTCTATTTCAAATGTTGAAGGACGTTAGCTTCAATTTATCTGTTTGGGACCTTCAATGTGATGTACTCAAGTAGGTAGAGCAAGTAGACACACATTTCCTACATTGTGTACATGTAGAATGTGTGTGTCTACTTGTTCAACTTTATATAAGTTTAAGTGTCTACTTATGCATACACAAAGTTTGAGGGCATTGATGTCAGTTGAGGCCAAATTGAAGGACACATTTATGTATGATGCCATCCAACTTAGAATGCTTCTTTCTTTAAAATGTGGTTATTTGTGTTGGTGGAATAATGCATTTGATGTCAATTTCTATAGTACTATAGTATTGACTTTATATCCAAGGATGATCACATGGCGTATTCAAACCAATCAGGTACTTTATTGAGATAGACGAAATTCTCTCTCTGAGAATCGTGTATGAGACTTTCATTTCGTACAACTCGAGCAAAAACACCCAAACACTAGTTGCAATGGATATGGGATTCCTTGGTGATGGTCTTGTATAGGTGGTTAGAACAGATGTATGTATGTAGTTTGCAGATTTTATTTGATGTTTGAGGAAAGACATAAAATTACCATTGAAGTTGTTTCGAATTTTCAAAAAGACACCTTAACTTTGCAACCGTCATATTTCCCCACTAAACAATTTTGAATAAATATTATTATATCATTTTTCGCCCACCTGATATAGAGAGTGGTGTGCACTCTCTCAAAGAAAGTGAGCAGCCTAAAATAACTAATATAATTTTACTTTTACAAGTATTTTATTATAAAATATATTCTCTTATTTTTCTTATTATTTTAACTTTTTTTCCTTTTTATTTTTCTCTTTCTTTCTTCTTCAAAAATTCATTGTCATCTCCATCCATTGAAGCTTCCCACTTTCAATGTCACCATTTTTACCACAACTTCACCTTCTTTTTTTTTCTATTATTACTATTAGTTTTACTCTCTTTAATTTTAAAACTATATCTAAATATTTTCGTACATTTCGAACAATTTGATAAACCCATTAGATTTCAAGATGATTAGGAAGTATCATATAGTTTTTTTTTATCCGATTTCAATTAAGTTCTTTCAATTTTCGTGGAATTAATTGATTCTTTTAAAATTATCATTTCTAATTTTGAATTTATATGAAAATGAGTAGTTGATGATACTTCAAAATTTTAAATTTTCTTAGAAAAATAATTAATTTTGTTATCAATAATTGGGAAAATGCATAAGTACCCCCTCAGCTTATGCCTAAAATCTCTGAGACACACATAACCTTTACTAATGTCCTATTACCCCCTCAAACTTATTTTATATATAATTTTCTACCCCTTTTCGGTCTACGTGGCACTATCCTTGAAAAAATTATCAACACATGCTGGGCCCACAAGATAGTGCCACGTAGGCCGAAAAGGGATAGAAAATTATATATAAAATAAGTTCGGGGGGTAATAGGACCTTCGTAAATGTTAAGTGTGTCTCAGGAATTTTGGGCATAGACTGGGGGATACTTATGCATTTTCCCTCAATAATTCAATAAAGTCTAAAAAATAATATGAATTCTATAAAGAATTTGATCGGAGGAGATGAAGAAAAAGAAAAGAAAAAAAATGGGAGTGGGGTTCAATTTGACATGGGGGTGGGAGGTGAAGAAAAAATAAATGGAGGAATGAATCACTTGAAAGTGGGAGGTGGAAGATGAAGTGAAATTTAAGATAAATCAAAATTAAAAGTCAAAAAGTAAGAGAGAGAGAAATAAAGAAAAAAAGATAAAGGAGAAACTTATAATGAAAAAAATTACTTTTTTAATTAAATTCACACGTGTTATGTAATGATTAGTGTGTGAACATACTTGCTTCTTTTAATTTGGGGCTGATCGAAAATGATATAATAATATTTGTTCAAAATTGTTTAGTGGGGTAATAGGACAATTGCAAAGTTAAAGTGTCTTTTTGAAAATTTGGGATAACTTCAGTGGTGATTTTATGTCTTTTTTCTTTGATGTTTATTGGAGTTGATTGGCTGTTTATGTTGTCAAGATGTTGGCTAATTGCGTATCTTGAATATCAGAAACAACATCTCTATCCCTATATTATATTTTTCTCAAACCTCACTTTGTACTATTCTCGTTCTACCAACCCTGTGATCACAACTAATTGATACAGTCAAACCTTATTATAGTGGTAGTGTTTGTCTGAAAATTTCATGAATATTATAGTGTGGTGTTGTTATATGTGTATACTGATATTTGATGTTTAGATCTAATTTAGTTGTTATAAATAAGAACACAAACAAAATAATGAGTTAAAAACTTATATATACAATTTAAGCACCTGAATAACCCCTATATAACCATAGTTTAACTTTTCACCTACATAGCAATAGAATTTTACAAAACAAATAAAAAATAAATCGGTAAATTAGAATACAACAACACACGTTCCTATATTAAATAAGATTTCATTCCTTAATTATAAAACTAATTTATGGACAAGATAATATATTTTTATGATTGTGACATTACTATTTTTATAAAATATTAATTATCTAAGTTATAATTAGAATTTTATTTTAATCAATCAAATCTTAGCTATTAAGTCTTACCTATGTCATGTGTCTTACATCCAGACAAAAACTTGAGAAAAATGGAGAGAAAAGAAATGGAAAAAAGCCGAATCTCCGATAAACATATGCCCAATATGTTTTTTTTTAGATATTCATACTCAAAATTTACTATAGAGTCAATATTAATACTAATAATGATTACCATAAGTCCATAACCTACCTAACTGGCTAACTCCTTGAATTCTCAATAAAATATTATTGTATTTATTTGACTGCATTTAAATTAAAGTAAATTATTGAGCTTGGAATTATTAATTATGCCCCAATACTTGTTTGTTTTGGAAAATTCTTGCAACTAGCAAGTCTAGGTCAATCAAGTTGCAGTATCATTGGGTAACTAAGGCATTAATTAACTTAATCTAAAATTGTTCTAGAAATATTACAATTTCATGTAACCCTAAATTGGACATATATTAATTAATGGTCTTGAATTATTTTGAAAAGTAATTCTCTCGATTAGCATCATAAAGTTTGTGAGGGTAAATCGTTTTCTATCAAGTACGCCTCTACATATATGTAGGACTCGAATATGAGATCTTTAGTTAAGAATAATTTGCTTA
The DNA here is from genome assembly GCA_029582725.1 of Solanum chiquidenum. Lineage (NCBI taxonomy): Eukaryota > Viridiplantae > Streptophyta > Magnoliopsida > Solanales > Solanaceae > Solanum > Solanum chiquidenum. The sequence continues at coordinate 3,409 of JAJOOS010003235.1, read as the reverse complement.
AATTTAAATTCGCATAAAAAAATCTCACATTAAAAAATACAAAATTCTCTAATAAATGCAGCTTTAATTGTATCAGAAGGACTCACAATGTTAACTTATGTGCCACATACTTCACAAATATTTTAATTCAAAATTTAATTAAATACAAAGTTGCTCAATAAATTGATTGATTGAAATCTCCACAATTGACTCATCGGTCCACCCTATGGTAGTTTGTGTCTAACAATATCATTATTTGGGGAGTCAAAAAGATTCTTTTTAACACATCTTAAAAAAATATTTCAAGTTACTAACTAGTATAATTTTATTTTAAATCATTTTAAGCAGTTTTTAAATATATAATTAATTTTTAAAAATTTAAAGAATCTACACTCGACTTCACATTAACACTCGATTTGGATCATTGTTACCCATTGTATTGTATTGTATCGTTACTATACCTACTTAAAATGTATTGGATTGTATTGTTAAATTTCGTTGTTAAGTAACAATGAAAACCCCCATTTTATGGAACAACCAATTTGGTGTGTTTCCATTGTTACTTAATTTCTTTTTCCAATTATATCTTTACATAATGTTTCATAGTACAATTTTACCCTTTACCTTATATTATTTAATTCTAGTCAAACCTCATACCCTAGAATAATTAAGGATATTTTAGTAAATTTATAAATTACAATACAATCTGATACAGTCAAACCAAACAATAAAAATGTTATTAAACAACAACAAACAATACAGTCTAGCCAAACATTGTATCTACCATACAATATAGTACAATACAATACAATACATTATGAAACAATGAATAACAATGATCCAAACAAAGTGTAAAAGATTAATAATTTAACTCTCGTACTTTGAATCTTGCCACGTGCAGAAGACAATAATTATTTTACTTATACAATCATTATTCCATGCATTTTAATCTTATTTAAGAAAATAATTTTAAAAATAAAATATAATAGGAAAAACTTTATGTATTTTCCATACTTAATTATCAACTTAAGCCCACTATACCATGAACGTATGGTATGTGGAATTATTCATACTAGCAACATCAAAGAGAAATAATAATAATTATAGACGTACATTTAATCCCTTACACATCATAAGTAAATATACTTTAGTAAGGACGTTGTCCGACCCAGTTTCCAACAGGATCGTAATTGCATGCAATGAACCACCATCCATTGTTGCAACGAGCCCGACCACAACCTAGTCGAACTGAGTTGCGCCAGACTACTTGAGTATAGTGTCCGCACACTTGCCCGCTAGCACATTGGTTGGTACCATAGTTGTAGTTTGGCTTCTCTGCCACCCACAATTGCACGGCTCCCCTCCCCGTGAAGTCACCACTACCCTTGGCAAGGTTCTCTCCTGCACCTGAGTGAATCAAGTTACAATCACCAGTTCTTGAGTTGGCATAGTTTTGTGCTCGGGATGCCAAGCCGGCATCCCAAGATATTGGACCGACCCCGACTTGGGCACGGGCATCGTTGTGAACAGCAAGATAGTCTTGGGGTGAATTTTGGGCATCACAAGAGTGAAATATGGCTAATACCATGAGACAAGTGAGTAACAATGAGATGTTAAACAACCCCATTTTTCTTTAGGTCTAGTGGAGAGAAAATAAATCTAAGTTATTGTGATTATAAATGTGAGATAAGTAGTGTATTTATAAGTAAAATTAATTGTGGAATTTTGTTTAGCATGTGTGAAGAAAGTTCAAAGGAAATTAGTAGAGGAAATGATAAAAATGGTCTCTTTATCTTTGATAGTAAGTTCAAAATAGTCTCTTGTGTATTTCGTTGAGCTATTTTGGTCCTTCAATTTTTTAGAAGTAATTACTTTCAGTCCTTTAAGTTTTTCAAAAATGAGCATTTTTTTTATCAAACTTTGATTGTTAAATTTAAACATTGTGGAATTTTATTTTTCATGTAAAGAAAATTCAAATGTGATTAGTACCTTGCATGTCGTGTGATTCATGGAATACTATATGCTTTAAAGAATAGTCATACTAAAAAGATGTATATTTTTTCCATTAGATGGGGCACACACATGTTTTACAGCCTCGTGAAGCATAAAGATATATAATTTTTTCTATTAAATGGGGATCACACATATTCTATAGCCTCGTGAAGCATGGACGTGACCAAATGGTGAAGCAACTAAAATAAGGGCTTTAGGCTCCAAAATTCCAGGGGTCTGCAAATTAAAAAAACTTTTTTTCTTATACGATGTCTCGAATGTGTGTTGGAGTCCTAATTAATTTGATTTGTGTCACGTAAGTTCCTTTAAAGGGAAGTTCTATCTAGCAATATTTGTTCATTTCAGGGTTCGAACTTGGAATCTCTGATCAAGAGAGGGTGCAATTTATTTACTTATAAAATATTTTATGAAAATTTGATTTTAGGTCATTAATATTATTGAGCCGCCCTTAATCTATTGGGAGAATGAGAGAGAGAAGAGTGAGAATTTGTTGGTCATTGAAAGCAAACATTTAAATTGAGTTTGGAATTACTTATGCTCTACTACTTGTTTGTTTTGGAAAAGACTTGCAAGTCAAGATCAGTCAAATTGCAGTATTTTAGGGTAACTAAGGAATTAATTAACTTACGGAATAGGGTTGAAAATACTTCTAAACTATAGGAAAAGGTTTTAAAATATTTTTCATCCATCTTTTGGTTTTAAAATATCCTTTTACTTATCTTTTTGGTCTAAAAATACACTTTCATTCCCCATTTTGGCTCACTTATACCCTTAAAACTAACAACTCTCTCACTTTATTTATTTTAAATTTTTGTTATGTGTCATTTTTTTATTAGATGAAATAAGAACCCAACCTCTGTTAGATTTTTTCCCCATAATTTATTCAAATCAAAATAATATACCTCTTCAAGACTCCCACAAAAATATTTTTAAGAAACTAATAATTTTTTATTTTTGTTGTAGTTTTTTCTTTAAAAAAAATATATTTTGAAGAAGGACATTATTTTGACTTGGATAAATTATGAAAAAAAATCTTTAAAAAACTTTTAGAAAACTATTAATTTTTTTAATTTATTCAAACCAAATTAATATACCTCTTCAAGATTACCACAATTTTTTTAAAAAAAAATCTAATAATTTTTTATATTTGTTGTAGTTTTTTAATTATTTAAAAAAAATATATATATTTTGAGATTATGAAGAAGGATATTATTTTGACTTGGATAAATCATGGACAAAAGAATGATAAAACAAAACTTTTAGAAAACTACTAATTGTTTTATATTTGCTGTAACTTTTTTTTTTTTTTCTAGTTTTTTTGGGATCATGGAGGTATATTGGTTTTTTAGATTTTGTTAGTGTATGATCTACCCAACTTTCCTGTGCAGAACTAGTTTATCGTTCATATATAATTAGT